>CAUYQV010166678.1:0-30057 GCA_963574575.1 Galagoides demidoff
GGGTGGAGGGAGGGTGATCGCTGGGATTATGCCTATGGTTCATCCTATAAAGATACATGTGAATCTCTCTAATTGTAGAATATAAATGTCTTAACACAGTAACTAAGAAAAAGACATGAAGGCTATGTTAACCAGTTGGATGAAAGTATTTCAAATTGTATACAGAAACAGTACACTATACTCCATGACAGTATTAATGTACACTGCTATGATTTAATAAAAAAAAAGAAATGCTAATGTAAAAAAAAATTCTAAAATTATTGTATTTTACAATTGTAAATTGTAAATTTTGTATTATACAATTTTGTATAATACAAAAATTGTTGTATTATTGTATTGTTTTTTATTTGTTTGTTAGAGATAGACTCTTGCTCTGTCACCTAGGGTATAGTTCAGTGGCATAACTGTAGCTCACTGCGGTCTCCAACTCCTGGGCTCAAGTGAACCTGTGCCTCAGCCTCCCAATTAGCTGGGACTACTGGTGTGTGTTACCACACCCAGACAATATATAGTCTTTAATTTATTAGAAATGGGCTCTCACTATGTTGCACAGTCTAGTTTCAAACACCAAGGCTCAAGCAATCCTCCTGAGTTACTGGGATTGTAGGTATGAGCCACCACATTCAGCTATTCTTTTTATTTTTTTCTTAATTTCAGATTAATATGAGAGTATAGATGAGGAGGTTACATTGTTTGCAATTGTTATGTAAAGTCCAATTGTATATGTTCCCCTCCCTCAGGAGGTGTGACATATACCCTTCCATCTTGCCACTTAGGTAAGAGCACACCAATCCCCTGCTCCTTCCCCATACCCAGATAGTCTTATATTATTTGCTATCTCCTGGTTTATTTGTAGTAGACTTTTTATAGGTATAAATAGTAGGATCTGAGTCATTACCATATTTTATAGTATATTTTATTTATCGTATCACATGAAATACCCCACTTATAAGGATCTGGGATAAGTACACTTGGAAGCAGCCTGCGATTGTCAGAAATTAGACCTGCAAAGAATTCTGATGTCATCATGTTCATAAAGAAGAAACAGCAAAGATCTATCTTGTGATAGAACTGCTTTGCTAACAGAATTACATTCTGTGTAGGAAATCATAATTCAACAGTTGATTTTATGTAAGTCTCTAATTTATCCATCCCAAAAGGAAATCCTGGCTTAGGGAGGTTGAATAAACAGGGTCAACTTTTGGGCCAAATTCAGCCAGTTGGCAGTAGGTGCCAGGACTGCCGAACTGTGAAGGATCTTGAGGCCAAAGAGAAATGTGTGTTGATTAGAGACACGCTCCAGCCTCAACATAGCTTGTTTGTACCTTTAGGATCTAACTAAACAATCAGACATCTTTTATATCCATATAAGAGACATCACTGGAAGAGG
Source organism: Galagoides demidoff (assembly GCA_963574575.1). Lineage (NCBI taxonomy): Eukaryota > Metazoa > Chordata > Mammalia > Primates > Galagidae > Galagoides > Galagoides demidoff. Next base: position 1,391 of record CAUYQV010166678.1, read on the forward strand.
TGTAAGTATTTTGTGAGTCACCTAGAGGGAACTACAGAAAAGACAGTCTAATAATTTAAGCAGAAATAGGCAGCACCTATTGGACTAACTTTGTAAATAAAAACAAAACAGCCATAAGTGTGTCACACATTCATTCAATAAACATTTATTAGACATTCCTTAGTCACGTGCTATGCCAGGTGTTGGGGAAACCAAGATTTATAAAATTTGCTCCATGTATCCTGGCATCATACGTCTGAACTCAAAAAGCCTAAAACTTCCTGTTTTTGTTTTGTTTATTTGTGTTCTGCTTTTTTGTAAAAGGAACAACCCTGGTCTTGGGTAAGTTTCCAAGGGCGTATTGTGGGTTATTACCACTAGTGACGAAGCTGACCCAATGGAATTTATATTGTGGAATTTTCTGAACCAAAAGCAACATTTTAAACACTCCAAATAGCTTTCTATTCCAAGACTTCGCATACTTTTGGCATAGACATTGAAGGAAATTGTATGTACACATTCAGTTACCTTTATTGGTACAAATTACCTTTAGCTGCTTTGTCTAAGGAGCATATGACTTATGTTTCCTTGCCTGAAATGAGACCTGTAAGACTGTATAGCAGACACAGATCTGGGTGGGTTAACGGTAGCTCTTAAGCTCTGACACTTTTATTCTTCTGTTTTGACACGTCTCACAGCGGCACGTTACAACAGAAGGAATACCCGTGGTCTTCACACCACTTGTGTACTACGTGGCGGGTGGATTCCACACTGTAATTAATATTTTGGATCCTCAGTCATTGATTTGGCAAAGAAAAAAATATGTTTGACAGTTGTTATCTGACTGGCCAACCTAATTATGCTGGAAGGGAAGACTTGCTCCCCCGTCTGTCCTGGTGACACCGTTCTTGACAGAGTCTTTACCTCCCGGGTCATAGCTGTTTCGTGACGTGTGTCATCTCACCTTTGCAATAGCCTTGCAGAAACCCGTTGCAAAACACTGAACAAACACAATGAAGTATTTCCAGAATGCTCTCGACTGAGCCAGCTGTGTTTATCTGCATAGCAGTGTGTAGCTGTTTCAGGGACAGGTACATAAATAAGCCGTGGAAAAGATAACAACCCATCGGAATAACAAAACGCCTTGACTTTTGACTTGAATTTGCAGTTAGAATTCTTTAATGGTCTTTGTGTCTGGGAGGCTGTGTATTTATAGGAAAGCTCAAGCAGACCTGGATTAAAATTCTAGCTCCTTATTTACTAGCTATGTACTGTCAGGCAGGATTTTTAACCCACCTAAGACATGTTCCCCAAATACACAGTTGAGATAACATTATTTACTTCATGGGATTGAGGTAAAGGTTAAATTAAATACTAGATATTACATGTGCTTGGATCGGGCTGGTGCTCAGTCAATATTTTTTTCCTTCCTCTTGGATCTATATCATTTTGTAGAACTTCACTATTAAGTGTACTGTTGTTTCAACAATTCTTTACAGTTCTTTTAATGCCTTAAATAACTAAAGGCTAATTGTTGTTTATGCATTGTAGGATAAAACACTGAGTGGACTGTTGAAGGGTTTTATTCGATTACTTTTAATATTATGTCCATGATGATTATATTTCTTCTGTCTTGTCACTCTCTGCTCATGTAAGTAGATGGCTGTTCGAGCAGTACCTATTTATTTTTTCACCTCTGCTGCCACTGGGCTTACTTTTTCTGTGTGCAACTTGGCCTGAAATAAGCAACATCGCCCTCTTTCCTACCACCCGGGTTAGGAGACTCATATGTCTTTTGGTCACTGACTCCAACTGCTGCTTACAAGTCACTGCTGGCAGAACAGGAGAGGTTTTTAGAACCCACAGAGGCCGTGAAGACCATTTATTCTTTCCTTTTAGTTCCTCCACAGAGCCATGACCATTTTCACTCTGGCAGAACATAGCGTTGGCGGGATGGGCCATGTGGTGTTTCTGCACGGCTGCCAGCCTCTGTGGTGCACAGACCACCAACTGTCAGCTCTGGCTACTGCTGATCTCTCCCAATGACCAAAAGAGTCATTTCAGGTGAAGACACTGGGGACATCCATTCTTTGTGGCCATCGAAAGTCCAAGTGCCTCCTCAGCATAAGCAACAGAACTTTCCTTCTCTCCCTGTGCTCTTCCTGTGCCCAGCTTTCTACTCACTTTTCATAAACTTTGGGAACAATTAACCCCACCATAGGCTGGAGGAATACATGATCTTCCTGGCCAATTAATTTAGGATAAGATATAAGATCCACCAGGCCAATGAGAGTCCACCAGGGGCTGTTTCTGTCAAATCTTTGGGAAAATGCCTTCCCCTCCTCTGGGATAGCAAGTAGGATGAACAACTCATTCACATTTGCTTGTGGTTTCCTTGGCTTTAGCACCAAACCTCCACATCTTGAGAAACATCTCAATCCTAGGTCAGGATAGTTGGTGACCTTAACTGCAAACTTTGAGGATGATTTAAACCTAGAGTTGTTTCAAGGAGCTTCACGGAAAAAGTTGTCTCCAAAACGCATCTGACACGTGGAGGAAAACAAAGTTGAGAGTTGGAGAGAGAGAGTGAGCATCGGAGGTCACATCTGGGTCTCTCTATCCGGCCATGCCATAACTCAGATGTTAAGAAACTCTGACTAATTTACTTCACAGTGACAAAGACTTTGCTTGACATTGTTTGTGTAGGCACTCTGTCACCTGCAATCAAAACTCCTTTTTATGACAGTATTGAGTTATTGTCAAGCTTTAACCTGATTTTTGCAAAGTACCTGGCTCAGAGGGAGGCTACAGGATCAACATCATAGCTTCAGTTAATGGCAATAGTAGTCCCAACTTGTCACACCTTCCTACATTCATGCCCTCTACTTTATGATGCTCCAGTGACTTCACACTCTGACTTGTCATTTCCTTTGCTTATCAGGATTTTAGCAAACATGATGCTTAGGAGAGTAAACCTGCTCTGGCTCAGGCCATCTTCCATCTCCATGAGAAGGACATGCCCTGGCTAGTCTCCTGGAGGGTGACACCTGGAGCAGAGCTGATCAGACAACAGGCAGCAAAACCTGGTTCAATTGCCTTTTGTTTGAGATTCATGAATTGGGCAGCCTCCACTCTACAAAATAGAAAAGGAGCTCACACTGGGCAATGGCAGAACAGTGGGTTTTGTGGGAATGAGGAACAGAACAGTGGAAGAAATGCTCATAGATCGCCATCAGGTTATTTCAGGCTACTTCTTTATGGGGGTTTAAGCAGAGGGACTTACTATGCTGACTCAGAAAGACTGGAATCACTTCTTTTTAGGAAAATCTGCTTTATTTGGTATCTTTCTGCTTCTTTAAATTTTCAACTTAACTATACAGAATCTAGCATGAGTGATTCCATTTGGTTTGTTGAGGCCTAGTACAAGGAGCTCTATCTGAAGCAGTGACCTCTTGCAATTTTGTTTAAAACCACAGACTCATGGGTTCCACAAATGTTTATTAAAGTTTGCCTTAAGAGTAAGTTTGGGGCTGATTTACACACCATTATTGTGGCCAAAGAGAACAGATAAAAGGGCTAACATTTGTGGAATGGTTAACAAAATGTTGGTAATGTCCCAGGAGTTTTATCTGAATCATATTATTTAATCCTCACAACATCCCCTTGAAATATTATCAATTTCACTTTATAGACAAGGAAACTAAGGCACAGTGACATTAAGAAACTCACTTGTATGCAGGAGAGATGGACCTCAAATGCAGGCAGTCTGGCTACAGAGCACAGTGTATAACCTTGGTCTCTGACCCTCATATGCATGCTAGTAATCAGTTTTTGAGGCTGTAGGCTTTGACTCATTAGAAGGTCATGAACTCTTGATTGCACAGCACTTTTTTAATACAGTAGAAATTATCAGAGTATTTATTTATGAAATTTAAGTTTGTTTTACATGTATTCATGTTTGTACATCCTAAGGTATGGTGTAAAATATATTTCTCACTATAAATCATAGTCAAAAAGCTTAAAAGCCATGGTGATAAATGTTGTTCCTATTGTTATTTCTAAGTGCTGTTAGTCAGCTAACTATGGTTTACACCAAGTTTATTTTTATCCCATTCCCTACCCACTTACCACTGGTTCTTACTGCACACCCCTCTGGAACAGAGATGATGTTGTTCTCAGAGTCCCGTTAGAGCCATCATGTTTCAGATATTTCCATCTGAGCCTGCTTTTTCTTCTCCAAGGAGACAGAAAATGCTGTCACCCTGTGAACCCAGGAGATTCCTTTGCACTGAATGAACATTCTCCAACAAGTGTAGTCAGATCCAAAACCATAAGCCAGGCAGGGTGACTCCATTCCACAAAGACCAAGTGTCTGTTGGGAATCTGGGCATTTAAATTGAATTGAAGTTTTTAGGTTGCGTTTTCCCCAAGAGGCCTCTGGTGGCTTAATCAGTTAGGGAGCTCTGTAACTAAAATGTCTGTCAAGTGGTTCACACACCGAGGAATCATTAAAATCAGTTGATAGGCAGTGCAGGGTTATTTTGGGCCCCTGATTTTGTCCATTTACTCTCTGTAAAATAATGCCAACCAAGCAGAAAAGACAGGAAGAGATGTAAAACATAAAAAAATCATAACATAGGCCAGGTGCTGGCCAATCATCGCGCTGCCCAGTGGGCTCCGGTCTTGGTCTTGGGGTGGGGCCAAGGTGCGGGGGGGGTGGGGCCAGGAGGAAAAAAAATCATACATAAATCTTCTCTACAGTCTTGGGGTCTGCTGTCCTCTGCACTCACAAGGCTACAGCCAGCACTTTTCTCTTTGTTGATACTGAATCTTCTCATGGAGATGGGCCTATGTGCTGACTATATTTGGAAATTCCATTTAGACCAGTAAAATGCATACATGGTGGAAAATGTAGACCACTGTCAGGATGATGTCTATGTGTGGCATCTTCATAAAGAAAGCAATCAGGAAGCTAAATTAAAGGAAACTGCCCTTCTTGCTATGAGAAGGTGTTTTGACATATACATTGACAGTTACATAATGAAATGTTGGGGCTTTGGTGACGATCCGGGCAGTACCCTGCACCCTAGGCATTTTAGTTTTGATTGCCTAAGAGGATTAATCCCCTTGCTCTCCCCCACGTGGTAATGGGATTGTCTTCCATTTGGGCACACATCATCTATCCATTTCTCAACTTTCAAAAGAGGAAACTAACAGGGCACTAACCCCCACCCCCCCTAGTTTGGTCTCAAAGTCAGTTGGGTCAGATAGAATAGCGGTTTTCTAGGCCAGGGGGTAAGATTATATTTGATACTCTTTTTTCTTTCTACTACATGGAATCACATTTTTAATGCAGGGGGTTAAGAAAAATTGTGTAAAGTGAAAATCTCCTTAACAAATCTCTGAAGCTGATCAGAAGGCACAGTGTTTTTCTATCCATTATGGAGGCTAACCAACAGTTTTTCTTCCAGCCCCAGAACAGATGGCTGGTTCTGTGGTTGACACCAGATGAAGTAGTTGGCTTGCACTGAGGGGCCATGTTGTTCAGGAAACACATCCTTTTGTGCCACAGAATCACTCAGGACAAGAAGGAATTCTCACTCTCTGGGGGGCAGAGGGAAGTGAAACTAACTGAAGGACACAGATCTGCGTCTACCACCTCAGGCTTATTCTTGTGGAGTGCACATGCATTTAGTGAATTGCAAGCTGTTTTAAAATCATTCTCGTTTCTCTAGCCCAGTGGAAACATGAGACTCTGCTGGCATTGAAATGTTGGCAGCCTACTTAAAAGGAATAGAAGACCCAAACTGGCACTAAGTTGGGAACAATTATGGCATCATCACCTCTACAGGGCAACTTCATCTTACAGCATCTAGAAGGGTCTCCAGTGAGCACACCAATCACTTGATCATTCTTCTGGTGCACTGCCATTGGGACAGACCTGTCATTAGCCCTAACTGTGCTCTGTGCTATGCTCAGTCTGCTCAGCCTTCATTTTAAGTTACATCTAATAGTGAACTGGTAAGCTGGCTCTTTGAGGAAGAAATAAAACCTTCATTTATAGTGGTTGCTGATTTTCATAATGTAGATTCTCCCACCAAGGCTGATTTTATGCTATTCATACGAAGCCACTACATGCAAACTTGGAAATACATGAGCAGAATCCACTCACCGGAGCCGGCTCCGGCAGACACTGGCTCCTTTCCTCTGGCCTTGCAGTAGATCAGACAGGCCTCTGCACGTGCTATGATGGGCTCAGCCCAGTGGTCAAGTGCCATCACTGCATGGAATGCACATTCCAGATTCCAGACATGATTTCACAGCACATCTATGAAAGTTTTTAGGCAAAGGAGTGGAGTATCATCCACTGGCTGAAAGCCATGGCTCTGGGTGGTAATCAGGGATATAACCGTTTGCTCTTTCAGATAGTAAATCTTTTTTGGATCAAGCCAGGATAGCAGGTGCCTGGTTACCTGCTGCTGCTAACAGCCTTTCTCCATGAGACTGACAATTTATACAGTGGGAGGTTCTTGGAAACAGCCTAATGAAAGGCCGCTGCACGTATTTTACGGTTGTTGTGGAGTTGGTGACTGCTGGCACGAGGTAGTGGTGGCCGCCTTGTGAAGATCACTCAGGAATTTTTTTTTACCTATTCTCAACTCCCCAAATGTTTATGTTCCTGAGAAATTTCTTTTTTAATACTGTGGATCTTGATTTGTTTAATTTTAATCCTATAGATCCTGATCAGCTCCTTCCCCCCTCCCGCCCCCGGCAGCCAGGAAATGGGGTCTCAAATTTTCTCTCTACACTTAACAATGTGTCAATTCCTTATGAAATCCTTCTTTCTTGGCTTCGTTGCTGCTTTCTGTTCTGTGCATTCATTCATTTAACAAATATTCTAGTATCTTTGTGTCAAATGCTACGTTAGGGATTTGGCATGCTTTTTTAAAACAAGTTTCCTATCCTTGGCACGTTTGGACTAGTGGAATCAGGCATTGAATAAAAAATCAATTCTGAAAGGTGTTTAGTACTCTAAAGACAAAAGCCAGAATGCTTAGATAAGCTTGTCACGTTGCACCACTATCATTTTTCTTTCTTTTATTCTCATTTTTAAATATCTCATTATGTATATTTTTTGTATACTTGTGAATGAATGGCTGTAAGTGTTTTTATTTTTCCTGAAGATATAAATGACCAAATAACCAAAGAAAAGTTTTCTATTCATACATTAGTTTACATTTAAGGGCATACAAGTGTCTTAGAAATTCAACGTGGATTAAATGAATTATAATAAAAATAGGAAATAATTGATAGCAACCACACTTACCATTTGTCAGACATTTGGGGGTTTTGTAAAGGTTTTGCTTGTGTTGCTTTTAATTGACTCATGAAAATTATATGTAATTTAGCTGGGTGTTATGGCAGAGAGGCTGAGGGAGGAGGATCAGGTATGCCCAGGAGTTTGAGGTTGCAGTGAGCTAGGCTGATGCCATGGCACTCTAGCCCGAGTGACAGAATGAGACTCTGTCTCAAAAAAAAATTTTTAATTATATTTATGGGGGACAGTGTGAAATTTTGGCATATGTATAAATGTGTAATGATCAAATCTAGGTAATTAGCATATCTATCCCCTCAAATATTTACCTTTTTATGTTGGGACTATTTATATGAAGTCTGTTCTTTTAGCTATTTGAAAATATACACTAAATTGTTATGAGTTCTTTTCACTAAACTCTTGTTAATTATAGTCACCCTCCAGTGCTAGAGTACCCTAGAGCTCATTTCTCCTATCCAGCTGTACTTCTATGTTCGTTACTCAGCCTCTAACTCTCTCTCCTCCCCAACTTCTCCCCACCTCTAGTAACCACCTGTCTTGTCTCTATGAGGTCCACATTATTTTTAGCTCTGTGGGAGGTGGCCAGCAGAATGAATAAAATCGGCCCTTTTGGGTGGTGCCTGTGGCTCAAAGGAGAAGAGCACTGGCCTCATATACTAGAGGTGGCAGGTTCAAACTCAGCCCCGGCCAAAACCTGCAAAAAAAAAAAAAAAATCATCACTTTCAGCCTCTAGATCAGTCTGCTAATGGTTGAAAATCCAGAATAAGGAAGCATATATGCTCAGCATAGCTGGGGAAAAGGGAAGGTAAGAAACCTGAGTGATGCTTCCTCCATGATTTTATCCAACAACAGAAAAGGAGTTCACTGGAGCCAAAAGCAGATGTTATAATTGGAAGGATAGACAGAAAATTAAAAAAAAAATCCTAAGGTGGCGCCTGTGGTTCAAAGGAGTGGGGCACCCACCCATATGCCGGAGGTGGCAGGTTCAAACCCAGCCCCGGCCAAAAACTGCATTAAAAATTAAAAAATCCCAGAAAATATCCATTGTACTTGATTCTTAAATATGGTTCCCACAACCAGCGGCATTGGTACCACCTGGGAATTGTTGTAAGTGTATATTCCTGGGCCTCACTTGCTACCCATTGAATCAAAAGCTCTAGGCCTGGGCTCAGAAATCTGTGGCTTAGCAAGCTCTTCAGGTGATTCTGATATAACCTTCAATGTAAGAACCATTGTTGGATTCAAGCCTGGCTTATCTTGACTTAAATGCCATATTAACAAATTCTTTTCCTCCTCTTTATTTCTTCTCCTGCCGTCCTGGTTTAAGGGAAAACGTCAGTACCTCTTTCCTAGCTGATTTCTAAGAACCGGCTGTCTGCTCTGGTCTTAAATGCCACAAATTCATTTCCCATACAGGGTACAGAGTAAATTATATACATTTATTCCCCTGATTAAAATTCTTTAGTGGTTTACCTTTATTTTCAATCTTGGCAATTCAGCAGTAGAACTGGAGAACTGGGAAACTTTCTTTTCTTTTTTGAGACTAAATCTTTCTTTGTCACCCTGTCACCCTGGGTAGAGTGCTGTGGCATTATTGTACCTCATAGCAACCTCAAATTCCTGAATTCAAATGATCCTCTTGCCTCAGCCTCCCGAGTAGGCACAGGCATGTGCCACCATTCCTGGCTAGTTTTTTCTATTTTTAGTAGAGACAGAGGTCTTCCTTTTGCTCAGGCTGGTCTTGAACTCCTGAGCTCAAGGAATCTGCCTCAACCTCTGAGAGTACTAGGATTATAGGCACAAGCCACTATACCCAGCCCAAACTGGGGAACTCTCTATGAAAACAAACTTCTAAACATTACCCCATGCTATGAAATCAGAATGGACGGGACAGACTTCAGGAATCTTACAATTGTTATACAGCTAATCCAGGACTAGGCTGTAGTCCAATATGTGGGAGCCAGTTCCTACAGATCAAGTGTAAAATTTTCCAGAACCCTCTTTGTTATCTGGTTCAACAGTGTCTCTCACTAATTTCTGTCTTGCATCACATGCTTTGGTATACTGAATGGAGTCCATTTCTTCACTAGTGAATTATCAACCTTGCACATGAGCTGAGAAAGAATGTATATTACCTACTTGCTATTAATAACAACTGTACATATTGTGTTGTCCAAATCAGCCACATCCTTAATATTTTTATGTACTGTATCTGTTTCTGATAAAAGTGTATTAAAATCCCCCATGGTAATTAAGACTTTATTCATTTATGATTATAATTCTGTTTTTCCTTTTTGTATTTTTGAGCATATGTTGTTAAGTGCATACAAGTTTCTGGTTGGTTTATTTAATTGGTGGATTGTTTTGCTTATAAGTATGCAAAATATTACTCATCACAATGTGTTTGCACTAAATTCTTTCCTGGCATTAATATTGCTATACAACCATTCTACTTTCTACCTCTATGAGGTAATTGTTTAGCTCCCATGTAGGAGCAAGAAAATGCAATATTTTTCTGTGAACTAGCTTATTTCACTTAATATACTGACCTCCCATTTTATCTATATTGCTGTAAATGACAGGATTTCATTCTTTTATGGCTGAATAGCATTCCATTGTGTACATACCACACTTTCCTTATCCATTTGCCCATTGATGGACACCTAGGTTGATTTCATATCTTGGCTATTGTGAATAGTCCTGTAATAAAGACACAAATGCAGACATATCCTTTTTTTTTTTTTCTTTGAGACAGAGCCTCAAGCTGTCCCCCTGGGTAGAGTACCATGGCTTTACTGCTCACAGCAACCTCCAACTCCTGGGCTCAAGCGAGTCTCCTGCCTCTGCCTCCCAAGTAGCTGGGACCACAGGTGCCCGCCACAATACCTGGCTATTTTTTGGTTGCAGCCATTATTGGTGTTTGGCAGGCCCAGGCTGGGGATTCGAACCCACCACCCCTTAGGTGTATGTGGCTGGTGCCTTAGCTGATTGAGCCACAGGCACCGAGCCGACATATCCTTGATATACTGATTTCTAGGGGCTTGAAAATGTTGGCAAGGGGTTGAAGAGAGGTTGGTTAATAGATACAGAAATATAGTTAGAAGGAATAAATTCTAGTGTTTTACAGCATACTAGGTAACTATAATGAACTATAATTTTTTATATATTTTCAAACAATTAGAAGATTCTTGATATAAAGAAATGACAAATGTTCATGGTAAATATCCTAAATACCCTGATTTGATCATCATATATTGTATGTGTATATCAAAATATCACATGTATTCCATAAATATATATAATTATTATGTATGAATTAAAAATTGCTATGCTGGCTTTTTAAAAGTTTTGCTTAGTTTGGTAGGTAAAATAATTCCTCCCTCTATATGTCTACATCCTAATATCTGAAACCCATGAACACGTTACCCTGCAAGACAAAAAGGACATTACAAGTTGATTAAGGATCTTGGGCTAGGAAGAGAATCCTGGATTATCCTAGTGGACCAATGTAATCACAAAGGTCCTTAAAAGACAGAGGCAAGAAAAGTCAGAGTCAGAGAAAATGTGGTGAGAGCAGCAGAGGCTAAAGTGATGTGACTTCTAGGAAAGGGCCCATGAGCAAGGAATGTGGCTGTGAAAACTGGAGACTTTCTTAGGAGGCTTGCTTTCAATTCTCCCCATTCAGTATGATATTAGCTATGGGTCTGTCATAGGCGGCCTTTATTATTTTGAGGTATGCTCCTTTCAGTAGGCGGAAGTGTAGGGCTGATTATCTTAATTATTATTTATTGAGGGTTTTTATGATGAAGGATGCTGAATTTTATCAAATATTTTTTGTGCATCTATTAAGATAATCACATGTCTTTTATCTCGAGTCCTGTTTATGTGACATACTCCATTTGTTGATTTGCATCTGTTGAATCATCATTGCATTCTTGATATAAAACCCACTCAATCATGGATTATTACCTTTTTGCTATGCTGCTAGATTCAGTTGTCTAGTATTTTGCTGAGGATTTTTGCATCTACGTTCATCAGGGATACTGGTCCATAGTTATTACTGTCATATGCACAAGAACAGGACTAGATCCCTACTCTCATCACGTATAAAAGTCAACTCAAGGTAGATTAAAGATGTAACTGTAAGACTGGAAACTACTAAAATGCTAGAAGAAAAATCTTGGAAAATCTCTCTGGACATTGGTATAGGCAAAGAATTCATGACTGAGACCTCCAACGTATAAGCAACAAAACAAAAATAGACAAATGAGATTTAATTAAATCATCTGCACAACAAAGGAAATAATCAACAGAGTGAACAGGCAACCTACAGAATGAAAAAAAAAATTGCAAACTATGTATTCAACAAGGCACAAGGAATTCAAACAACTCAGCCATGATGACAACCACCACACAAATCCCAAATGTTTGCCATTAAAATGTGAGCAAAGGACATGAATGGACATCTCTCCAAAAAAAAAAAAAAAAAAATCAACAAACATATGAAAAAAATGTTCAATGTCACTAATCATCAGAGAAATGCAAATTAAACCACAACTTACACCAGTCAGATGGCTATTATTTTAAAGTCAAAAAGTAAAAATAAATAAGTAAATAAATGAAGTCAAAAAGTGAAAGCTGTTAGTGAGGAAGTGTAGAAAAAGGAACATTTATACACTATCGGTGGGAATGTAAAATAGTGTAACCCCTATTGAGAAACAATATGGAGATTTTTTAAAGAACTAAAAACAGAACTGTCATTCTGTTAGTGATCAGTGATCCCACTATTATCTAGCTAAAAGAAAAGAAAGATCAAAAGGACACCTGGACTCATGTTTATCACACTATTTACAATAGCAAAAATGGACCTAAATGTCCATCAACAAATGATTTGATAAAGAAAATGTGGTAGATACACACACACACATACATGGCACTAAAAAATGTATACTCATTTTGAGAAAGGAAAAGCTGTTATATTTGTAATATTTAAGTTACGTCTGACTCCTGCAATTACAAGAGATGCTCAACGTGACTTGTATTCATCTTTTGTTATCAGTATATTGAGTATTAGAATTTTAATACAGTTTTTTCTTTCTTAAAATGTGCATACATTTTTTGGCACCCTCTGTATATACATATTTATATGATGGAATATTATTCTTCTGTAAAAGAATAAAATCAAGTCTTTGTAGCAACATGGGTATACTAGAGGCCACTATCTTAAATAAAACAACTCAGAAACAGAAAACCAAATACCACGTTTGCACTTATCAGCAGGAGTTAATTAGTGTGTGCAGTGGGCATAGAGTATGGAGCAATAGGCACTGGAGACTTGGAAGAGAGGTGGGGCGAAAGGAGGTCCTAAAGGAGAAATTACTTTTTTTTTTTTTGAGACAGAGCCTCAAGCTGTCCCCCTGGGTAGAGTGCTGTGGCATCCCAGCTTACAGCAACCTCCAACTCCCGGGCTCAAACGAGTCTCCTGCCTCCACCTCCCTAGTTGCTGGGACCACAGGCACCCGCCACAACGCCTGGCCATTTTTTTGGTTGCAGCCATCATTGTTGTTTGGCGGGCCGGGCTAGATTCGAACCCACCACCTTAGGTGTATGTGGCTGGTGCCTTAGCCACTTGAGCCACAGGCACCGGAGCCAAGGAGAAATTACTTAATGGGTACAATGTGTATTATTCAGGTGAAAGTGCAGACTTCACCAACACAAAATATATCCATGGAAAACAACTATATTTTTACCCTTTAAATATATACAAATTTAAGTAAGTAAATAAATAAATAAAGCCAGGAAGTTATTTTCCACCATTGCCCCAGAAGGGATGCAGCTCTGTTAACAACTCTTTGTAGCCTTCTAAGACTCATTTCAGATTTCTGATCTCCAGGATTATAAATTTGTGGAATTTGTACAGGAACACTAAGAAACTAATACTTGGTATTTACATTTCTATCTCTTCATTTTCTATCCCTTGTTGTTTTGTTTAGGAATACTTTAATAAACAATAAAGGTAGATTCTTAATCTTCTAATAGATGAGTTTAGATTACCTTCATTTATATTAATTATTGTTTGGCTTATACTTATGCGTGTTAACTTTGCTTTTTGATTTTGTGATTTTTCTCTTTTTTAAATTTCAGATGGGTATGAAAGTACAAACAATTAGGTCACAACGTTTGCATTTGTTAGGTAAGGTCCCTGTTGTAGTTTGTGATATCTCTTTGTCATGCTTTCTGTAGGTTCATTTCTTTCCCTTTGTGGGTTTCTTTTTGGAAGTATATTGTACTTGATACTTTTTCAAGTGCAATGTAAGATATACTCTGAAAAGTACTTTCTAAACAACACACAGGTCAACAACGGGGCATTGTTGACAACCCAAAAGTTCACCCATCTATCTGGTGGTGAACTTGACCTTCCCACCAAGATCTTGTGATACATATTTATTTATTCTGGCTTTTCACCCCATGCTAGTTGGGAAACTATAGAAAATATTTACACTTTTTGATGGTTACCCATAATTTTGAACATATAATTCCAGCTATAAAATTTTCAAACAAAGCATAAGCTTGTCCAGCATCTCCATCTTCCTACTGAACACAGAAGAACTCCCATTCTTTGTTGTTTTTACCCATTTTGCTATAAAAAAAATGTTTTTAAAGTCAATAATTCATAAGCTTACCAGTGTATGTATAAAATTTCAGTCATATGCAGTCCACTCTTGATTCTGGATTTAATGTCTTTTCTTCCTAAGCTCACTCTTTAGTAGGTCTTTGAGTGTAAGTCTGAGGAGAGGAAATTTTTCCTGTCCTCAAATGTCTTAAATTGATGCATTCCTAGTGGAATATAGAAATCTTGGGTCAGTTATTTCCCTCAGCTCTTTGAAGTCTTTCCTCCATTGACTTCTGAAATCTACTACTGACAAGAAATCTGCTCATCTCAATTAGGTTTTTTCCTAGAAAATCTGCCTTTTCTTCTGTTTTTTTCTTCATTGCTATCTCCAGATTTGGTATTGTGCTTACTAATGTTGCAAACATTATTTTTATTTATCTTTTCTTCTTGTGATTTTCAGTCTGAGGACTCAGTTGTGGACAATTCTCAGCCACTTTCTTTAAAAATATTGCTTTTCTTTCATCCTCTTCATTATCATCTGAAGTTTTAATTAGCTATATATTGGATCACGTTGACCTATTTTCTATATTTCAGTTTATCTTTTAATGGAATTTTGTCTTTTGATCTTGCTAGACTGCATTGTCTGTGAAATCCTTAGCTTCTCTTTCAGTTTACAAGTAGTTTCATTGGCTGTGGAGTCACTCAGGTGATTTTTATTTCAATGACTTTATTTTTCATTTGCAGAATTTCTAGTTTTTCAAATATTCCTTTTGTTGTTTATTCTTCTGTGTTTTTCTTTCATGATTTCTTGTTTTGTTCTGATATTATTGTTCAGATATTATTTCCTCCGAGAATCTTAAACATAGTTATTTTAAAATCAGCTATAGATTTCTTCATTATTTTCATTTCACATGGAGTAAATTCTTTTCCTAATGGATTTTATTGGCTGCCGTAATGTTTTCTTTCCTCCTGTGTTTTGGAATTTTCATCTTTCACGCATATCTCAAAGACGGAGATTTTGTTTGTCTAATGTCTGTTTCTGTCTCTTGTTCTAGCGTATTTATACAATATTTGCGGTTGCCTCCATGAAGCAACCCAAGTTCTTCTAACCCAGACCATGCTTGTTTTGTCATCTCATGTGTGCTATTTGTCAAAGGTAGGAGTTTGGATCACACCCTCAGTCTCCAAGCTTGTCTCAGGTCCTGACTGTGAGGTTGAGTCCACTTCCTTCCACTTCCCCCCATTAATCTTCATATAAACAGAAGACAGACTGATCATCCTCTTCCCCATTAACCCTCCAGACCTGACAGACTGGCTTACAGCGCCCCTCATCTATGCTCTCATGGTTCACTATTTTACTATTTGCCACATTAGTTTGAAAATAACTGCTCATGTTAGGATAGGACTAAGTTTCCCAAGACAAAAATTACATAGTTCCCAACGCAAACAACAGAATATGGAAGAACCAGTGGAAACCAACTAAAACCAAGGAGGAGAAGAAAGAGACCCTGAATGACCTTGCAGCTTATTAGGCACTAATTATAGTACATTAGTGTAGGAAAAGAAACTCCCACCTGCACCATGGCAGTTTACAATCACCACTACAGCTCCTGGAAGTTACTTTATATGGTACAAAAAGAGGCAGACCCTCCAATTCCCAGAAATCTTTACTCTTTTTCCAGAAAATACATTAAAATCCACCCTATTTTTATTATTTAGTATTTAATCAAGAGATAACCATAAAAGATTTCCAGCAACATACTGGGGTTATCCTGTGTATGGGGCAGCCTGCTTGCTGTTTGTTTAATAAATGTTGCTTTCCTTTCCAGCGAAAGGCTTGTGCTTGAATTCTTTCCCTCAGGAAGCCAAGAACCCTCTTCTCCTTTAGGCTGGATCCCAGTTTTGGGGTCCACTTTCCAGTGTCAGTGTGACTGTCTCCTCTCCTCAGTGGTAAATTTCTTGAAGATGGAGACTGGCTATCTTGCACAATTGAGTCAATTAAAATATGGTTAATGAGATAAAAGGTGGTTCAAATAAATACGAATTTTACTGTTTTGTAAATACACATTATGAATAGCATGTTCAGCCACTACACAATGGCTTCAGTCTTACAAACCACCAACTTTCCTGACTTTCTTATCATTTTTTAATGCTACTCAGGTGTCAGATTTAGAATACACACTTAATTCTTTATTTTTGCAACATTTTACAACATGAGTTGGTATTAGCTTTTTCACTATTTTGTGAGATTTTTATATTTAGTATGGCCAGTATGTGGAAGTTAATTAAATGTTGTCTGTAGAATAAAGTTTGAATGGAAGCTTAGTTTTGTAAAAACAGCAGATGAGTGGTTGAGAGCAGCTCATGCTTCTGGGACTTTTCGAGGAGGGCTGAACGCCAAGATCTCACTGAATTTCATTTAAATAGCAGAGAAAATGCTCTACTACCTAGCCAGGCTTTCCATAACTGGTAGATGCTATACGATTTGTAAGTGTCTTTGGCAAAGTTCCCAAAAAGACTAGTATTTAAATTTTCCCAGAATTCTTGCATGTGACTACAATTGAAGCCAAATCTGAAACATTGAACATGAGCTTTTTACACCAAAGGAAATTCAAGTGTGAAATGTCTTCATCCTTCTATTTTTCCTTTAAAAAAAGCACCTAATAACTTTTCTACATCAGAGCAAATATTACCAGTGAGCAATAGAATTAAAAATGAGGATTGCCTTGTTATTGATTTATTTTCATCCTGTGCTTTTTAGTTAAGAATTTGACCTTTAACAACAAAGATTTTTATTGGAAATTTGGGGGATAGAAGAAAATATTAATGAAACTATTACAAAGTAAACTCACAAGTACAGAAAGTGGGACCTTCAAAAAAACAATTCACTCGACCTCTTTAAAAAATCAAGTCATAGCTGGGTGCAGTGATGCAACCCATAGTCCCAGCTACACAGGAGACTGAAGTAGGAAGATTACTTGAGCTCAAGACCTCAAAATTACAGTGAACTACTGCACTCTAGCCTGGGTAACAGAGTAAGACCTTGTCCTCCCTCCCCCTCCAAAAATTGAAAATTAAAAAAAAAATCAATGTCATTTGAAAAATGTTGAAAGATACTAGCTTACAATAAAGATTTAACAACTAACTACAAAATATGAACCATGATATGTGTTTGAAAAGTCGTAAAAAGCATTTGGGGAAGAATTTTAGAAATTTTGATATAAACTGAGTATTAGATGATGCCAGGAAATGATTGATAATTACCTTAGGTTTATAATGGCATTGTGGTTGTATAGGATGATATCCGTATTCTGACGAAATGAAAGGTGAAGTTATTTGTGGGCAAAGTATGTGCATCCTGCAATTTACTTGGAGATGGTCCAGCTTCAGAGAGGAAAGAGAAAGGAAATAAAAGAAAGGAGGAAAACAATGAAAAGAATGTTAAAAGTTGTTAAATCTGTGTGAGTATATAAGTGTTCATTGTGGTTATATTTTTTTTTAACTCTTATGAAGGTTTGAAACTTAATAATAAATTTGGGGAAAAAAAGAGAAGAGACTTTTAGTGTCCAGCCTGCCTGCTAGATCTGCCACTTATTAATTTGATTAGTAATTATAGTTCATCTATGAAGTCTAGTAATAATTTATACTCCATAGAATTGTTATAAAAAGTACATAAGATGACATTATATAGCAGAGAATACTCATGTATTTCTCTGTTACCCATTATTTTAATTGTAATAGTTATATTTGTTATCATTACCTATTCCTAGGTAATTAATCCTTTTTATTATAGGTTTTACTACCCATAATTCTCTGTTTTTAATGTACAATTTTGGCTTTTCAAAACACTTTCCTAGTATCTTCTTTAAAATTCACCCTAAGCCTGTGGTATGTGCAAAAATAGGACCATATTCTCTATTTCCTACTTACTATTATCTGACGATTTCTACATATTACACTTATTTTACTAGACTTATTGGAAATACATGTGCACTAGAAGGAAATAAAAATTACTAACCCCCCAAATTTAAAATTAAGCTGTGGGAAATACTCTGAAAATATAGTATATATTTTAAGCAATTAAATATTTTAGTGTTAATCCTTAATTTAAGAGAATATATATATATATTACTCTCTTTTCTTTAAAATAGCCTGAATTAGACAGTGACTGTTTTAGTCAGGGTTCTCCAGAATAACAGAACCAGTAGGATGTGTACTGTGTGTGTGTGTGTGTGTGTGTGTGTATGTAGAGAGAAAGAGGGAGACAGAGACATTTATATATTTATTATAAGGAATCAGCTCACACAATTATGGAAGCTGTGGGTGGCAAGCTGGAAACCCAGGAGAGCTGATGGTATATTGCTAGTCCAAGCCCAAAGGCCTGAGAAGCAAAAGAGGCAAAAGTATAAATTCCAATGTGAACCTAAGTCTCAAGGGCAGGAGAAGACCAAGATTCCAGCTTGAAGACAATCAGGCAGAGAAAACAAATTCCCCCTACTCTGCCTTTTGTTCTATTCAGGTTTTCAATTGGTTGGATGAGGCCCACCTATGCTGGGCTAGATGATTTATGCTAATTACTTCACCAATTAAAATATTAATCTCATTCTGAAACACTCTCACAGACATGCACAGGATAATTTTTAATCCAATATCTGGGCACCCCATGACCCAGTCAAGTTGACACATAAAATTAACCATGATGGGCACTGTAACATGAGATAAAGAATTTCTTTCTTTTTTTTTTTTTATTAAATGATAGCTGTGTACATTAATATAGTTGTGGGGTAGAGTGTGCTGGTTTTATATACAATTTGAAATATTTTCATCAAACTGGCTATGGTTCATCTTACAAGGGTACATGTGAATCTTTCTAAATGTAGAATATAAATGTCTTAACACAATAATTAAGAGGATGCTATGAGATAAAGAATTTCATCATATCTTATTTATAGCAAGACTTGAACATCAGATATAGGATATACTTATAAATTAAGATAACTAATACAACAGAAAGTTTTAATGTTTTTCAGCATCTTTCTGATGCGTGCCCAGCACTACTATCTTTAAAGGCTTCAGTGGAGAAAAAAATCAAGAGTATTTGAGAGTCAATCAGTGGCTTAAGTCTTGTTAAGCTTCCACATGATGGTAATGATAATAATAATAATTGCCCCTTTTGTTTTAAGGCTTACTATGCACTGGGCACCATCTAAGTTGTTTCTTATGTTACTTTGGGCAAGTATATCTGAGCCTAATTTTTCTTCTCTGATAAACCGAGCTATTAATAACTGCTTAAGTGCCCCCACCCTATGTGAAGGTCAAATGAGATAAGTGAATGTTTTAAACATTGTAAAGTGCTCTACAAACACAAAGTGTCATTAGCTTCTGCTCAGATATCAACCTGGGAGGAAGCCGAGAAGGATGTTTTCGTTCCTCTCTTATAAGCCTTTACTTCGGCACCCTGTGAACTCAGAAGTGCTAGAAACCTATATTTGGAAGACAAAATGCATTTCTCTGGTGAAATTGAAAGGGACAGGTTGCTTATTGCTTCCCAACCTCCCAGCATTTAAATTTTCTTCTCCTTCTGTGGTCATCATTTGCAATTTCATCAAAGCCCTTGTGTTTATCCTGAGGGAGTGATAAGGAAGAATAATGTGTACCACACAGGGCTGGGCCAAAGTGAAAATCTGTAAATAACAAACAAGTTATATGAATATTGCGAATACAGCACTATTTCTTTTATTTTCTTTTTTCAACCTCAAAATCTACTGGTTTATTATATAATGGCAAACCACTGAATTCATCTCTTAGGAAACATGCCATTTGGAGATGATGGTTTTTCTACTCTTCACCTTTTTGAACATTTCAAATGCCATTGATATGCTACCAGGCCCAGATACCAAAGGTGAAGATAATTAAGATGCATCAAGACAGTGAGTGGCAAAGAAAAAAGTGTTCCTCACCCAGGTGTCCCTAGTGCTTTTGTGTTCTGTGTCTCCCCAGAGTGGAGAATCATTGAAAAAATTGCTTCTCATATAGTGGTACTGAGTTCATAAAGCAAGAAAGACTTTAAGTATGAGTTGACTCACTCTAATATTTAAGGCATCATTGAAATCATAGGCTGTGGCGTTTCTTTCCTATTTATTACAGGGCGGTAACACTTGCCTGTGTAATCGAAAAGGTCCATTTTTGAGGAGCTCCATGGGGAATTTCTGTCTATCCCATATGTCACAAGGACTAGTCGGAGAATAATTAACTGGTTTCTTCCAGAAACAAAGATCACAGTGCAAATAAATAAATCACCTCACAGCAGCAACCTGGAAAGATTATTTATTTAGTTTTTAGATTTTAACTGTCATCAGTCAGCAGGGGTAGTTTCTTCCTAGACTGTAATGGCATCCATCAATTGTGTTATCCTGGATCCCAGTTTGAATCTCTGCGGGTGCTAGAAACAGTATTTCAAATTCAGGCGATTGAGTTAATCCAAACTGCAAACCATTATTCCCTGAAGAGACGTGAACTGGGGGAAGAATGGGACATGGAAGAGTGAGTTAAATCCTCAGGGATCTGGGAGCTGTGCTCTTGGACCCTGTTGACCTAGGAAAATTATATTGAAATGCTACACCGCTTTGTTGACTCTCACTGTTCATCACACACCAGGAAGGAGGGGTGTGTCTACATTATCTTTAGGAAAACCAATTATGCAGATATTAAAACCTTAAATGCAAATTAAAATGTAAAAAGTGTATATTCTTTGATGTAGCAATTGCACTTCTAAGAGTTCTCCAGGAGGAGATAATTAGATGAATACACAAAGGATTATATCAGAGCGGCTCACTAAATTTTATGTAACATTAAAAAAAAAAAGGGAAAGGGTCAAATGTCTATCAGTCGGGGGCCGATGAAATAAACTGTTAGCTAAAGTAGGCAGATATTAAATGCAATGATATAGGTTAATGTGTATTTTAACTAATTGATAAGTATGTATATCCATATTAATAAAGTAAAATTGCTGGGTGAGAAACATCCCGCAGGCCTGTGGAATCCCAGGTATGTGGTGTGTGTGGGTGCCTGTAACTGCATGCTGACCGCGTGCCACAGAAAGGCTCAGCCCCAACACGTTTATCTGTGCCCCCTCTCTAGGTTTCAGGGACGTGATTTTATTTTCTTCTTTCATTTCACTATTTCATTAGGCATTTTATAGAGATCATGTGACATGTTGATCATTGAAAATCCCTTCGGTTGGCTTGGTGCCTGTAGCTCAGTAAGTAGGGCACCAGCCACATATACCAAGGCTGGCAGGTTGGAGCCGGGCTGGGCCTGCTAAACAACAATGACAACTGCAACAAAAAATAGCCAGGCATTGCGGTGGGCACCTGAAGTCCCAGCTGAGGCTGAGGCAAGAGAATGGCTTGAGCCCAAGAGTTTGAGGTTTCTGTTAGCTGTGATGCCACAGCACTCTACTGAGGGTGACACAGTGAGACTCTGTCTCAAAAGAAAAAAAAAAAAAGAAAAGAAGAAAATTCCCTTTGTTAAGAAAAATTTTTCTTTCTGCAAAATACACCTGTCTCTTAATTATTTGCTAAAATGTAGCAGGCGTTCTTCCACTGGGTGGAGGATTCGGTGATAGGTGAAGGAGAGGAGCTTGCCAAACTCTATAGTGCATGTGTTATATCAAAAAATCATGGAAGGTGGGAACGGAGACGCCACGACAAGCTACAGCTTTGTCATCACCGTGTCAAAGACACGTCTGTTTTCTCATCTGCCAAGTGGAGGTTGTAATCACTGCCTTCCCCACATCCCGAGAGGTTAACAATACCCTCAGTTTTATTGCATTAGAAGTGTCAGTGCATTACATTGTCACTATGTCCTATGATGCTCGCCAGCGGATCCTCCTTCCACAAGTGGGAAAACAGGGTCCCTGTGTCTTCATCTGTTAAAAGTGAATAAACATCATCCTTACCTCAAAGCGTTCTTGGGAAAAGTAAATGAACTGATGTGTGCAAAGTGCTTAAAATGGTGTTTGACATACCAGAGTCCTTGATTAGATTAGTCATTTTTCCATTATTATAAACATCATTATCACTGTTACACAGCTTAGAAAGTTTCACAGGGCTCAGAATGCTTACCATCTTTTCAAGTTATCCAGGTGAAACTCTGATTTGAAATGGAAATGCTGTACCTGCTCTTTTTTTGTTTGTTTGTTTTTGTGAGAGAGTCTCAAGCTGTTGCCCTGGGTAGAGTACAGTGGCATCACAGCTCACAGGAACCTCAAACTCTTGGACAAAAGTGATTCTCTTGTCTCAGCCTCCCAAGTAGCTGGGACTACAGGTGCCCACCACAATACCCGGCTATTATTTTTTGTTGCAGCTGTCTTTGTTGTTTTAGCTGGCCTAGGCCAGGTTCCAAACCATCAGGCTCACTGTATGTGGCCAGTGCCCTACTCACTGAGCTATGGGCACTGCCGCTGTACCCACTCTTGACTGTGACCCCGAGAGCCCTGTGGCAGTGCCACCTCAGAGTTAAGATACATTCTTAAAAGTTTTGTTTGATATTGAGGATATTAAAACTTTTTGAGGGGTCTGAAAGTTGTATCTTTTCTGCTGAATCTATACTTATCTGTTGGGAAAAGTAACCTAGCAAAAAATAATTTCTGTTTCTTCAGCTAATGGAACGAATATAGATCTTGATATTAGGTGCACATAGCTACACAAATTGCAGCCTTGCTAACATTCCTTCTTGTTTACTAAGAAAAATAATTGAGATTAAGTGCACATTAAGACAGATCGTTAAATTATATTATTTTACAATGGGATTCAGTAACACTATTCAATCTCATATTTTAGAAAAATATTCTTGATTTAAGAAAATGTTCACAGCATACATTATAATTAAAAATTGGAAGGCCACAGGGTGATATATAAATACAACAAAATAGTAATAGGAATAATAAATAATAATAATATCTGCTAAGTCTTTCCCCTGTGACTGGCAGTGTGCTGAACATGGTACGTGTATTTTTTTATTTGCTCCCCAAAACAGCCCTAGGAGCAGAGGTAGATTCTATTATTATTATTATCTCCATTTTAAGGCTGAGTACTTCATCTTACAGTGAATCATAAACACTTGTTCAGAATCTCCCTGAGATTTTAATGCGGTGTGTCTGAATTCAAGGTGCAATCTCTTAACCACTCTGGGGTGCATGTGTGCAGGAGAAAGGCCTACTGAAGGAAGAAGGAAAGAAGTGAGGGGAAGATGATGAAGTATTTTTAAGGGTGCATCTATTTTTCTGGGGTGACCAGTCTCTTAGCATCATGGTCTGCTCTGCCATTAACAACAGTACCTTTTACCATAGTAAAAGGTAAAAACACTTTTCATTATGGTCTTCCACAGTCTGTTTCTGGTCATTGATGAATCCAAATTTAAAAACAGAAAAATGTCCTTGAAGTCAACTTCCTGTTTTGGAAGAAGATATTCCTCCCTGAAATTGGAGTGACATAGCCCATGAACTGTCCTGGCAGTGGTGTCCTCCCTTGCACTGACCAGCAGAGATCTCCCAAACCTGGCCAGGAGGACCTCAGCCACCTGTTAGCCATGGCAGCTAGAGGGCTCACAAAAGGGATGGCTCCCGAGGGTGACCTGTGTGACACACGAGAGTAGTTAACGGATACATTCGTGTTGACCTAGCATTGACCTAATCTTAGACCCTAGTATTGACTGTGTACAGTTTCCCAGTCACCGTATCTGGCATCTTGCACTGCAGGAAAGACTGTAGACCAAGTCCTGGTTATTAACCTTTTTTCATTGCTGTCTCCAAGATATGCCACAAATGCTGTTCAAATACAATCCACCCTTCCATGGATTTACCCACATTTTGACTCAAAATATTTTGAGGGGAAGTAGAGGTATACGATAATCAGTGGTCTCCATAAAAACTACCAGTCACACAGCATACCAACCCCCTTTTGCCGTGTGAGGCACAAAAGACAGGTGGCAGTTCATGAGCACTTTCAGTTTTCAGGGACATTTCCCAATTCTGGTTGTGCTAAGTTTTCCTATTCATGGTGGCATCTCAGAGTGCAGAACTGAAACGTTACAGATGCAACAACCTGGAAGCTCTTCTGACTCAAATTTTAAAAGAACATTATTCACTAATTCTACTGTTTGAACTGTCACAATGGTATCATACATGGGTTTAAGCTATATGAATTCAAAAACGTTGGTATAGTGAAAATACTGCAAAATTACATAGCAATGTGCACTCTTTAGAAACCTTATTGTGTACAGACTGCATGTTTAAACAACAGTACATATTTATACTGTGTATGTACTGTGCTTTATGGGTAATTGAAGGAATCTCCAAGGGTACTTTTGGCTATAAACACTTACAGCATATAGGCAGTATCCCCTCTCCCCTTTCTCTGCTCCCCCATCATCATCACCTCCCTTCAGTTGAAATTCCACTGTGTTTATAACAAATTACTTTTGATACTTCTCACCCGGGGCCTACGATCCACCGAGTGCTATTGGCTGGTGTTTAGCTCTAAATAGTATTCATGACTAGCTCAAGGTAGCAGCTGTTTTTTCTGCGGTTCAAATTTGTGAAGCTCACATCATCATCTCTTAATATTGCATGTCCATTCCCGCTGGGTAGCAGACACTCCGTTACTCTAAAAATACACTGCCTTTTCCACTGGGCTTTTTGAAAAGTCTAAAAACTGATTGAAGTGCCTGTTTTGACTCTTTGTGTTATCTGTATACACAAGGTAGGATAAAAGTTTCACTGGCATCAGGAAGGGTTAGGTTTGTTTTTCCCACACAGAATCATAGGATTTTTTTTGTAAAACAAATCTCATTTTGTTTCTTTTTCCTGCTTAAAATCCTTCAGCAGCTCCCCATTGCCCACAGGATGAAGTCCAATCTTGATGCGGGCCTAACTTACAAAATCTGGATGCCCTTGCCCGCTTCTCCCGACATGCCTCTGCCTTATGTACTCTGCGTTCTAGTCACAAACAACTGGTAGTGTTGCTCCTACTAGGCTTTTTGACAACTTTGAGCCTTTGTCACTGTTGTTCTCTCTGCCAGGAATGCTGTCCTCACCCCCCACTCCCTTCTCAGTCTCCACATCATAAACGCTACGCTCAAATGTCGCTTCCTCCGCCCTACCTTCTCTGGTTCCCTGAGCCAGAATGGCCATGCCTTCTCTTACACATCCTGAATATATTTTTATACCTCTATGAAGGCGGTTAGAACATATCAACCATTAATGAAACAATGCATTTAAACCCCCATCTCCTCTATTAGGTTATGAGCACATCAAAAGCAGAAGTAACTCTGTTCTCCTTTGCAATCCCAGTAGCTAACACAGGGCTGGGACACAGTGGCTTTGTGTATATTTAAATAAGCGAATAAATGAATGGTAGATGGAGATGTGATCTTAGAAATCAGTTTGTTTTGGTGTTTCCGACTCTGGGTCCAGAGATAAACTGCAGGGTTCGATGAATTTCCTCAAAAACGAATGCTAAATTGTGATCGAATTTGTGCAACCACATTTGCACACACATTCATCTGGGTAGCTAGTTCATAGCATTCATCATGTTCCCCAAGGAATGTATGATGTAATGATAGAGTTGCAGTTACTGATAAAATTTAATCTTCTCAGAAAGCTGAGGTCTGTCTTTTTCTCTGCTGCATGACAAAAACAAACAAAACCAAGGGGAATGGGAGCTTTTGGAAGAAGTAAGCTAGGCAGAGAAGATTAAAGGGTGCCTGGCAGTCTTGTCCCAGTCCTAAGAGTATGCGGTGCTCAGGATGCCGGGCTCAGGAGGTTTGGGACCTACGCGGCAAGCAATGCAAGCCCACAGCCTGGTTCATTCACTTCCTTGTCCATTGTGGAATTATGTGATGACAGGAGGGATGTGGGTGGTGACAAGTGAGGTGGCTTCTTCTCCCTTCCTGTTGAGTCATTTTCCAAACAATGTCCCCATGAAGTTCAGGGTACCAGGGGAAGTAACATGAGTTTGAAGGTTTTGTGTTATTTGAAATCCATAGCTAAATAGCAGCACCGCTCACTGGGGCTTTTCCTTTCTTTTTTCTTTCTTTCCGGTTTCATGGATTTCCCTTACATTTTCAACAGGGTGAGCTATTTGTCAATTGCTTTCCTAATCTGGTGTTTGTGCAGTGTCTTTGGCAAAAGTTAATATGTGTTTCTTGCTGCCCCAGGGATTCCCGCAGCTCTATAATGATGGAATTAATCTATAAATGTGGTCTCTAAAAGCACCTCCGGGCCCGATTCTTTGAATGAAAGCAGAGTGAAATGGAAGGGTGTGCTGGCGTCATCATCATTATCTTAATGGATGCAAATGTGGCAGATTGAAAATGCTCATCCTTACCAGAAATGATCAGAATCAGAAGACCTGCTGTTTACGTGTTTAATTGTCATGGTGCCTCGAGAGACAGAATTACTGAGCGGAGGTTCTGGGCAATTCTCAGACAACAATTGAGCCGGACACTTATTTTTACCATCTTGATGAGTGTTAGAAGATGACTAGGCTTTCCAAACATTTGTGAACTTCCAGCTTGGGGGGATATTTTGACATATCAGGAGAACATGGCATGTATTTAGGTGAGCTGGGTAATTTCAGTCATTTTTTTTCTGGTTAGTTTAGATCCAATGGTGTCTTTCTAGGCAGAGTTTTCCTTCTCCAGACTATACTAACTTTACTGTGTTGGAACTATGTTTCAGGTACAGTATTAAGCTCTGTATAAACATTATCTCATCTAACTCCCACATCTGTCCAGGGTAGAGTCTGTTACTGTGTTCATGTTACACACAGAAAACCTAAACGAGAGAAAAATTAAGTAATTGAGTTCCGTTCACATAGTAAGGGGTTGAGTCAACAGATAAACATATGTTTGTCTGATTCCAAAGATAGAGTGGTTGATATGTGACAAAATTTCTCTTCCTATCACTGAACTCTCATTCATCAGCTTACTTATTCACCCATTCACACAACAAATGTTTCTGGAGCACTTAGTGTATGCTAATAGCTAAGTGCAATGAACAAAATGGAATGGAAGCAAGACAGACATTGTCCCAGCTTTCAGGAACTTGCAGTCTCCAGTAACATGGTAGAAATAACCAGAAATGAAATGCCATTATTGGCTCGGCGCCTGTGGCTCAAGTGGCTAAGGTGCCAGCCATATACCCCTAAGGTGGCGGGTTCGAATCCCCAGCCCAGGCCCGCCAAACAACAGTGATGGCTGCAACCAAAAAATAGCCGGGCGTTGTGGCGGGCGCCTGTGGTCCCAGCTACTTGGGAGGTGGAGGCAGGAGACTCGCTTGAGCCTAGGAGTTGGAGGTTGCTGCGAGCTGTGATGCTACTACACTCTACCCAGGGAGAAAGCTTGAGGCCCTGTCTCAAAAAAAAAAGAAAGAAAGAAATGCCATTGTTGTTTCTTTACACCAATATCAGCAGGGCATCATTTTCATCATCATCATCATCATCATCAGAGTGACTCTTCACTGAGCCTATGAAAGTTGTCAGATGTAAATGAAGTCATTTTGATTAAACTGACTTAAAAAAAAAATTGAAGACCTAGACAAATAAAGCCAGGGAAGGCTGTGAGGAGAGGGTTCTTATACTTGTAAGTCTCCCAATAAAAACTAGTACAAAAGATTCTGCAAAAATTGCAACCTTGCCAAAGGCCATCACAATCTTACCCCAAAAAATACGTCTATATGGAGATCTGCCCAGCAACTGCCTGTCCAGTCTCAGTCTGATGCCCCTTCGTACCGGTCTGTGTAGGCAAGGATAATCATTAATTATGTTATCCTTTCATTTTCCTTTAAAACCCTTTGTCTTTGTATATCTTCCTGAATGTACATATAGTTTACTTTGGGATGTGTATTCCCATGGCCATGTACTATTCCCAAATAATTATCTTTTTCTTTCAGAGAGTCTCTGTTTATCATGTAGGTTGACAAGCCCTTAATATATTCCAGGTGCTGTATCAAGGTGCCATTCACATCCTCAAACCCTTTAGTTAGGGAAGATCATCTCCGAACTATGCTAAAGAAAGTCTGGCTCACAGAGCTTAAATGACTTTGCCCACTCACCTAGTTAGTAAGTGGCGGAGCCAGAATTTAAATCTAAGATGATTCCAAAGCTATGTGTTTCAATACCAATATCATCTAGGGATGCTGAGGCCATTCACAAAACAACAGAGATAAGAAGCTTAATGAATAACATTATGGTTTTTTTTAAAATTAAATCATAGCTATGTACATTAATGTAATCATGGGGCACAATGTGCTGGTTTTATATACAATTTGAAATATTTTCATCAGGTCATCTCAGTATCCTGCAGGTTGGTCTTGTTAGTCCTATTTTGCAGATGAGGAAACTGAGACTCAGAAAGATGCAGTAATTTGCACAGGTCCACACACAATAGGGGTAACATGTAAACCCACCATGCTTAACTCAGAAGCCCCATATTTCATTAACAACATCACCCACAGCATTCTGAGGGGAAATGCTTATTTTCAAAAGCATCCAGAGAAAGCTTTCCAAAGAGAAACCCCCAAGTTAGTTGCCTAAAAGGTGAGGGGAGAAGGGTGGATGGGGGGTGGGAGGGTGTTGGGAAAGATTACCTATATTTCTGCCTAACAAGGGTACAAGTGAACTTTTCTAGAACTAGAATATAAATGTGTTGATACAATGATTAACCGAATGATGTGA
>CAUYQV010166679.1:0-105054 GCA_963574575.1 Galagoides demidoff
GCACAAATTGCGCTTCAGACTAAAGCCAGGGAGGATTCCTAGGAAGGAAGACTGTAATTTGAAACTCAGATAAGCCCTTTTCTCTGTGGTAAAAGCCAGACCACAAAGCACACCTACTCACGCAGCAAACCCCTGGCCGCAGCAACACCCTTTCAAGATGCATTTATTTTCTAAAGAAAGCTGATAGGAACCACTGACAATATGCAGCTTATGAAATGAATGCGATTGATTTTTGCTTCAGTGATGCTGCTTATAGAACCTTCTCGTGTACTGCTCAGAAATGAGAGGTTAGCCAACTGGATGTGGAAGTGGGAGCTTCCCAAACAGGTGAACCGAAGTCCGTTCGGCCTTCTCCTTCTCTTTTGCTTTCTTTTTAGAAGTTTTTCCAAAGGACATAAGAGATCTCAGCACATTAAGCCCCACCAAGTATCACTTTATACAGAAATCCATGGAACAAAACAAGGTTAGCTGTTTATCTTGGTGCCAACATTATGGACCTATGAATTAATTCAGAGTAAAAGAAATGCAGGTGGTCAGCAGATCGCTTTTGCTAGGAAAGGATATGGCACTGACATCCAGCAAAATCGTTCCAATAATTTTTTCAAAGCTCCAGATAAGAGACATTAAGAAAAAAAAAAAGTGTACCTGTGTACACATTTTCTTTTAAACAAACCAGAATGCTACGTTTGGCTTTTGCTGTCTCAGTCTGCTTAGAAATTCCTAATGAGTAAACTATAACGTTTAACAGTAAAATATGGTTATGGCTCTTAAATGCGGGCTACATTTAACAACCGTATATTGATTTTTTTCTTGTAATTTTATTTCCACGAACATTTCTGGTTTCTTAATTAGTAGCCTCTTAGAGAGAGATTTACCATTCTCTCTATCAGGGGGTTTGGCTTCTAGGGTCCAGCTACCCAGGGGAAAGAAAACTCGAAGGCGTGTAGCCCCTGATGGGGAGGAAGAAGGCCAAGCAGGCCGTGAGCGCTTGTGCAGATGCTCACAGACACGGGGCCCTCCCTCCCTCGCCCTGCCAACACAATTAAGACAAAATAGCACTGGTGGAGCCGGTGACAAAACTCAACAATTTCCAATTGCACACTCGCCCTGTAACGGGAAGAACTGTTTACCCCGTGTTCCTTATTAAACTGAAGTATTTTATTTAATGAGCATGACTCATGCAAGGTGTTCCCATAAATCATCGGCTGGTTTACAAACTCAATAACTAGGCTTCCTGCTCTAACTAGGCTGTGCACACCTTAAATTATTAACACGCCGGGGCCTTAAGGCAGATCTTTGATGATGATGATATAAACACTGTGGAGACAAGGTGCTCTCTCAGCAAAAGATTATTGACTCTAATTACCATTTACCACAGGAAAAGAAAAGAAAAGACAATAAAATGGGAGGGGGAATTTAAATCTAAGATTTAATTTTATGAGGAGCTTTAAATGTCTCTCCCTCCCACCCCCAACTTTTCCCCCTCTCCTTTCTTTCTTGTTTCCTTCTTCTTCCAATCTCACTGCAGGGCCGGGGTATGATGAGGGCCCGCGGTTGGCTACCCTGAAAAGGATGACAGTTGTTAAGAGAAAAGGAGGGAAAAGAGTGGGAACACCAGAGACTCTGCCGTTGATATTATGTACGTTCTTTGAAACGTGATGGAAAAGGCCAGGGGGAAGAGAAAATGATAATACATTGGGAAAAAAAAAATCCCCACTTTAATTGTTTTCGTGTAGATGCGTAATAAAAAGGTGAAAGGACTAATCTGCCCGACTCCAGTCATTTTGGTTAGTAAACTAGAACTTCGGGTCAGCTTTTTAAAAGGAGTCATTTGCTCTGATTATGTGCTTCGGCTTTACGGCAGCCTCATTACACAGTTGTCGGAAGGATGCGAGGAAGCTCAGATGAGAGAGGTTTAATGATAAGAGAGCTTATTAAAAAAATGAAAATTCAGCGAAATGACACATGCTTCGTCGTTGCATGAATAATACGGTGTATGAATAATAACCTTTCTGGGTATTGGGAAGGTGGACACCTCAGCTGGGGGAGGAGCGCCCAGGACAGATGCAAAGTGGGAAAGAGAGGCCGCCTTCAGCTTCCTGCTGTCAAGGGTTTTTGTTCTGTCCTCCCCTGTGGTTTGCATAGTTTTCATTTCAAGGACTGATTCTCTGCTCAGGTCATTGTCCCTATAGGCTAAATAGTTGACTCAAATTCCTACCCTTAAAACAACTCCAACTCGTTATCTAATATTTATTTATGGAATCATGGAATGGCAGAGTTGGAAAACACATTGGAAATGACCAACGTCTGTATTCTGCAGAGCTGAAGATTTCATCCTGAAAGGTGAGGTGATCTGGCCAACACCTCTCCCAGGTCTGTAGAGGTGTGAATGAAGGTCGGACCCCAAACCAGCCTGTAACTGTGCCAGAAGGGGGTGTCCTCTCAGAAACCAATGAAATGTGGTCAATGATTGGGAAACTTCTATCAACCTCAAACAGAAAATAGGTGACACTGATTACCCTATCTGTTCTGGGAATATTTAAGGGAGGTTTTATAACCCAATGAAACAGTTAATGTGACTAGAACATGGGGAGGAAGATCTCTGATACATGTTTACAATCTTTTGCTTTATATTTGAACTGCTTTCCTAGGTTTCAGAATTATGTAAGATTTTTGGTATAGGCCATATTCAGGGCCATAAAAATTTGCTTTCAAGAGTTACTTTTTCTAACATTTCTTGGAGGTCACCCATTCATCTTATCCACCCATCAAGGCATACTTAGACTGCTAAGGGACAATGGACGAGGGAGTGACTAGAGGCTCCAGGAGACTTCTTCAGGAGGCCTTATGCCCCTGTGCTTGTTTGCCCATCTGGTAACCATGCTGTGTGAGTGGGGCTGTGGCTGTCCTACCCAGTGGCCTGTACCTGTCAGGTCCTGCCTCAGGACCTGCTATGGAGCCACACACAGAAACAAGAGCATCAAGCCTCCCTTCCCCTAATAGCAAAATGGGAATCTATGTGTAAAAGGAAACACACACAATGCCTTTCAATATTTTGGGAAAATACCCACATGGTGACCTCTCTCTTTGGTCATTTTGTTCCTGTCTAAGCTGGGCTGGGTCACCACTTTGAGATTGGAAACCAAAGACTCGGACCACTCACAATCCCAGACTATTCTGGGTGTTTCCTGGGAGCCAGGGTGTTCTGGTCAAATTCCAGTCGGGGTTAATTGTTTTTGTCATTATCTCACATGCGGCGTCTGAAACACTTTATTGTACAGTTCTATTTTTCTCCTTGTCAGAGGAGAGGTAATATAATTTTGCCCTTCCTCATTAACCAATGGTTGTAACTCAACCTCCCAGTTGTATTATGCCTCAGAGGTAACCACACATAAATGTTGAGAGAAATAGTTCCTATGTGAGGTATATAACACAGCCTTATAAAAAGCTTTGCATTCTTTTTGGATGACCAAGTGGGTATACACTGTTATTTTGTGGGACATCATGAAACACATAAATACTAGGGCGGAAGACCCAAAATTATGTGTGTATGTATACCCACGAAATGTTAGTGTGCAATATTCATTATAAAACACAAAATTTACACATCAAGACCATTTTGTGCTCTTTGCCTTGGGCTGATTGTATTGCAAAGAGCACAACTGGGGCCTCTTCTTGAGCTGCTTTTAAAGGGGCCTGGCTTGGGTGGGTTGACAAGGCTCTTCCCAGCCCAAGCATCCGGGCTGTTTGCTGAGAGATCGCCTGGGGCAGAGCCCGCCTGATTGCCCTGACTGGCCTCACTCCCAGGGGTTGACCCAGAGCTTAGTGGTGTCCCCTCATCAATCTAACCTGGAGAAGGGGAGCTAACAGAAGAATGTGCCTGTGTGCATCTGTTCTAGAAATGCAAGAGCAGGAGCTGCAGCTGGGTGAATTCTGGGTTTAGGCAGCTCCCAGCTGCCACTTCCCAGAACCCCAGAACCAGGTCTCCACGCTCAGTCTGGGACCTGAGAATCCACACTGTCCTTTCTGAAATTGCAGAGTATTACTCTGTGACTTGTGTAACTCTCTTTGTTTTGAAATTCCGTTGTTTTATTTAATTAAATAAAATACTAAATTTTATCTTATTTCATTGTCTTAAAAGAAATAATTAATTTTTATTTACAAAGAAATGCATGCTTATGGAGTCCTGTTCTATGCATAATTAGGCAGGTAATTTTTCAGAGGAAACAAAATTATGATCATATTCTACCTTTGGGGTTTCTTTTAGTTTTTAACTTTTTAAAATAGTGGAATGTTTCAAATATATATAACAAGAAGATCAAAGAAGACAAATACCTTATACTCATTACCCAGGTTTAATAGTTAACAACTCATAGTCAATTTCATTTTAGTTATACCTCATCCTTCCCACCTCCACTATTATTTTGAGGCAAATCATAGATGTCGCATCATTTTGTTATACACCTTTCCACTGCATTTTGGTTTTTTAAAATTGTGATAAAATATACATAGCATAAAATTGGCCATTTTTAAAATCTATTTTTTACTTTTTTATTAAGTCATAGCTGTGTACATCAATGCAATCATGAGGTATAATGTGCTGGTTTTACATGCAATTTGAAATGCTTTCATAAAACTGGTCAACATAGTCTTCATGGCATTTTCTTATTCTGTTAAGAGATTTATATTCTTTTTTAATTTATTTTTATTTATTTTTATTTTTATTTTTTTGAGATGGAGCCTCAAGCTATCCCCCTGGGTAGAGTGCCATGGCATCACAGCTCATAGCAACCTCCAACTCCTGGGCTCAAGCAAGTCTCCTGCCTCTGCCTCCCAAGTAGCTGGGACTACAGGTGCCTGCCACAACGCCTGGCTATTTTTTGGTTGCAGCTGTCATTGATGTTGTTTTGGTGGGCTCGGGCTGGATTTGAACCCGCCACCTTAGGTGTATGTGGCTGGCGCCTTAGCTGATTGAGCCACAGGCGCCAAGCCAAGACATTTATATTCTACACTTAGTAAATTTCACATGTGCCCTTGTAAGATGCACCCTAGGTGTGGTCCCACCAATTACTCTTCCACCCATCTTCCCCCCTCCCCTCCTTCTCCCCTTCCTCCTTCTTCTTGGGCTATAATTGGGTTAAAGCTTTCATAAGAAATCTATAAATCGATTTCATAGTAAGACCAAGTACATTGGATACTTTTTCTTCCATTCTTGAGATACTTTGCTAAGAAGAATATGTTCCAGCCCTATCCATGAAAATATGTAAGAGGTAAAGTCTCCATCTTTTTAAGGCTGCATAATATTCCAAGGTGTACATATACCACGATTTATTTTTTATTTTTGTAGTTTTTGGCTGGAGCTGGGCTTGAACCCACCATCTCTGGCATATGGGGTCAGCGCCCTACTCCTTTGAGCCACAGGAGCCACCCAAATACTATAATTTATTGATCCATTCATGAGTGGATGGGCACTTGGGCTTCTTCTATGACTTAGCAATTATGAAGTGGGCTGCAATAAACATTGGCCATTTTAATATCTTTATGTATACAATTAAAGATGCATTAAGTACATTCATATTGTTCAGTGGCATTAACTATATTCATATTGTTGTGAAACCATTGCCACCATCTGTCTCCAGAATTCTCCAGAAGTCTTACAAAACTGGAACTCTATTCGCGGTATACCCATTAAATGAGAACTCTTTAATTCCCTTTCCCTCCAGCCCCTGGCCACTGCCCTTCTATTTTCTGTTTGATTTTTGACTACTACAAATCCTGGGAATACCTCAGATGAGCAGAATCCTGCAATATTTGTCCTTTCGTGTTTAGCTTATCTTACTTAATGTATTGCCCTCCGGGTTTATCCATGTTGTACCAGGTGTCAGAATTTCCTTCCTTTTAAAAGGCTGTGCATCCTATTTTATAACCTTTTTATTCACGTGTTTAACTCTGAAGTTTAAATATCTCCTCCATAATAGGTATCATTGTTTGCTTTTGAGGTGTTTGTTTGGAAAGATGTTAAATAATTGATTACCAGAGACAAAGTCGTCTCTTCTCCTGCTGAAGCCATGGGTCAGACTGGGAAGAATGAGAGTGGGGTCTGTGCCTTCAGTAGCTGAAAACGACAGATACAGGACAGTTTATCTGCTACATGTTCATCTGTGGAATTTTGCTCCTGTGTGTCACATTTCCTTTGTGTTCTCTGAGATATCACCTAACCCCAGTGAGAATCATTGACATAAAAAATGCTTCCTAAGACCAGACATTTTTATCATCATTATCTGCATGTTTTCTGTGGACATAAAGGACAACTTGAAGATTTAGAGAAGGATAATGAAATATGTTTCTCATAGGATCCCCAAGACCATTTGAAATTAGCCAGTTAGTGTTTAAAATGCTTTAGAAGTGATGGATATGGTAGATACCCTGATTTGATCATGGTACATTGTATACATGTATTGAAACATCATACTGTACTCCATAAATATGTACAATTCTTATGTGTCAGTTGAAATGAAACTTAAAAAAAAAAAAAGACCAGGTGTGGTGGTTCACCCCTGTAATCCTAGCACTCTGGGAGGCCAAAGCAGGAGTAACACTTGAGCTCAGGAGTTCAAGACCAATTGGAGCAACAATGAGACTCTGTCAGTACTAAAAATAGACAAACTCGTCGGGCATGGTGGCAGGCACCTAGTCCCAGCTACTTGGGAGGCTGAGGCAGGAGAATTGCTTAAGCCCAGGAGTTTGAGGTTGTAGTGAGCTATGATGACACCACTACACTCTAGCCTGGGCAACAGAGTGAGACTCTGTGTCAAAAAACAAAACAAAACCCAAACTGAAACAAACCCCCTAAAACCCTCCACCAAACCAACCCCCTCCAAATACCTAATTTGGGTTTATAATCAAATACTTGATTGTGAAGCATGAATTGCTTTCCCAAGGTATATATTAGCAAAATAAGTAGGCACCTATAAAAAGACTAAGAGTGGCATGGCAGAACCCTTCTTTTGTCTCTGCTTTTGTTTCATCTGCTGTCTTAGCCATAGTCTCTCTTATTTTCTTCTTCTAATGAAGAAAAAGAAAACCTTGTCCCCGTGGCATACTAAGCACTTCCTTTTTGTTGAAGAAAAATCAACAAGGAATTAGCCTAAAAGATGCAGCAAGGCAAGAAGACTATAGAATGACCTGATGCCTCTTGGGGCCCTTGCCTCTTAGCAGCCCTCCAGCCCTTCTCTGCTCTTCTCCCCTCCTCCCTGCCCAGGCTGTGGTGGTGGTGGTGGGGGGCATCTGCTGGTCTACTACAGTCCTGTATGGAGCCGTGCTTCCAGGGAGTCCTTGCCTGAGTCCCTAAGTTATTGCTAGAATAACAACTAGCCTTAGGCTGGATCCTTTCCCACAGCTGATGTTCTGGGGTAGCCCTGTTTGTCTCCTCTCTGTTCCAGGCTGTGACCACACCCTGTTACTCCCTTTCTCTCAGCATAACAAAGATGAGAGCAATTCTAAAAGATATGGTAGAGCAATAAGAGCACTTAATCCAGTGCCTTCTCTCTGCACATGAGTAGTATGTGGGCACACAGGCATGGGTGTACAATAATAGCTCTTTCTTCTGGCCACCTCCAAGTCACCTCCTCTATGAAAACTTCTCATCTGACTCACTGCTCAGTCATTTAGTCACCTGCTTGCTTGTGGCTGTCATTTGTATTTGCCTTTGGTGGCTGTTTTACTCTGCATTGGTTTTTAACCTCTTGTGATTCACTGTTGCTTTCTCAGTTGTGTGTTCATTTCCTCTGGGACTGGACAGAACTGCTGGTAATGGGTTGGTGTCACTTCGCACAAGGTGGGCATTCAGGACATTTGTAGTCAATAAATGATGGCTGTCCATTGGAGGATAAATGGAGGGACAATGCCCTGCACATGAGGTCTTGCAGACACAGGTGGGAGGAAGATGGAAAGTGAGGCTTTGCTTTTCTCACCTAGCATCCTTGTTTGAATGCCCTAGAAGAAGGCAGGACTGAGCTGGCAGGGAATGGTGCTTGGTGCTGTTTTTGAGGGCATTGTTACATGGAAAAACCATATGAATTGGCAACATCCTCTGAAGCTACTTACCTGGCATACTATTGGCTAGAGGAATACTGGGTTTTATGGTTTTGGCTATTTGCATTTAATTTTGATAGGGGGGCAATGCATCACTCACAGCCCCTTCCCAGACATCTTACCACCTAGCTTTGGATTGTCAATAGATTTAATAAAAAAGAACAAACCACAGGCATGTGAACATCGACCGACAGTCTTTGAAAAGAAGCTGCATGGCATAAGTAGCTCATTATTATTTAAGGTAGCTGACAACCTACCAATCTTGTTTGCTAAGTGTCTCTTACTGAAGCATGCCAACGGGGCCATAAATTAGACACGATAACAAAATTTTTGGTTTTGATATCGCAGAGAAGCTTAATCTGAATGTACTAGTACATAAAACACTTCTGTAATGAGGAATTCACAACTTAAAACATAATGCTTTTGTAACTCTGGACCTCTTGGGGGAAAAAATAAAATGAGTCATTAAGTCTGTGAAAGACAATCTATGCATTCAGCTTTAAATGTGTTCCCCAAATAGGCTCTTTTCTCTACGATGTGACTCTTTTTCTTTATGGAAGAACATAATCATTCTATTGCCGAAGACGTTATTACAGGGGGTCGTAGGAGCCGTCAGTCCATACCTATTTTCATAGGTTTGTAAGTGGAAAATGACATTTGCCTTTTTGCGGCGTCGTTGACACACTTACACAACCTTTCACATGTGAGTATGTGTGGATTGTGAGCTGCTTCTTGGAACTTCCAGCTGATTAGTGGCTTATAAAAATCAAAGAAGGGCAAGAACGCCAACTCCCACCCTCCCTCCACTAGGTTACATTTATGGGGATTACCTCGGTACAGTATTCAATGTATTTCTTAAGAATTAAATTAATTATAATGCATTTGGATTCCCTGAGCATTCTCACAATTAATTTGTGCTATTGAGTTATCAAATATCCCTTTCTTCGGGGATTCGCTCATTTCTGATATTTTGCACTGGTGTCCCAAGAAGTAATTTTGGATGGGAAAAAATTGGATCCTTATTCCAAGGATTTGTTCTTAATCTCCAGAGGAATTCTTGGAACCCTGAAATCAAATGGTATAGCGGTGGCTAATCCCTTAAGTAAGGATATTTGATCACCCAATAACACGAATTAGTGAAATTAGTGGGCAAAGAAAATGCTCGCCTCTCCTCGTCTGCTTTTTGCATACTAAGTACCGAGGCAGTGCCTCTATGAATTGCGTAGTTCCTGGCTCCTGTAGAGTATTCGAGTCAAGTTTTAAAAATTGCACATTTTAATAACTGCTTTTAGATAGTCGTATACCTCAGCAGATACCCTGGATTTTAGAAATATCTTAGTGTAAGTTTTAAAAAAATTTTTCTTGTAATGTTGCTCAATTTCCTTTCCAAAATGAAATACGATCACTTTAAACATATTATACAAAGTGCCATATGGCAAAGGGCTTTTATTTCAGGTAAATGGTGAGATTGTTGATCCTTTAAAAATCCTGGGTCTGGCTCGGCGCCTGTGGCTCATTCGGCTAAGGCACCAGCCATGTACACCTAAGGTGGCAGGTTCGAATCCCCAGCCTGGGCCTGCCAAACAACAATGATGGCTGCAACCCCAAAATAGCTGGGCGTTGTGGAGGGTGCCTGTGGTCCCAGCTACTTGGGAGGCAGAGGCAGGAGACTCACTTGAACCCAGGAGTTGGAGGTTGCTATGAGCTGTGATGCCATGGCACTCTACCCAGGAGGATAGCTTGAAGCTCCGTCTCAAAAAAAAAAAAATTATTATTTGGCTGAGCATACTGTTCCAGGATGAAACATGGGGGCATCCTTCACTGTCCCTTTAATTGTGAGAGGCACATGCATATTTACCACGACGCAAATGAAGGCCCTAAATTAAATATTATAATTTTATATTCTTGTTTTAAAAGAAAGCTCCATCCAACAATTCATAAGCTTCAAATCCTACTAAACAAGGATCTGTCTCTGTCCAACAGCAAAAGAAATTCCAAGGCTGTCAGGGAGGAAAGGAAGCTAGAACCTAGAGGAAAATAGTAAACCCAATTACAGGACCAAGTGTCATATGGAATGGCCAACTGTCCAATTTTCAGGGTCTAAGTAAGCATGGTGAGCTATAGCTTACTTAGGTTAAAGCTGATATTTGTGTGTGGGGGGTGGGTGGGTTTACATTTCACAAAGGAAACAAGAAAATTATCAGCCAGATATAATAGTAAAAATGAGACAGGTAGCAATATTTGCCTAAGTATTTTTCTAGTATTTTGCAAAAAAAAAAAAAGCCTCATCAGAAATGGTAAGATGGGGATAGAAAGCATGTTGACAAGACTCCAGGCAGAAATCAGTGGTAAAGCTCTGGTGCTAATAAAGATGCCAAGTGCTAAGCAGTAAAGAGAAGGGGCGCCCCAGTGTAAGAGGTAGAAGTGTTGTGTTTTGGTGTGAGTTTGTGAGTTTTCCACATTCTTTTAAGTAATCAGAATGGGGTTTAGAATAAAGGAGCAAATTTCAGACTACTCTCTGGAAATGGAGCTTCCAATGTTCTTCATGTCCTGACCCAGCACAGATATGGAAAATATGAGACTGAGTCTTCAGGCAACCATATCACGATTTTTTATTTTTATTTTTTTTGAGACAGAGCCTCAAGCTATCCCCCTGGGTAGAGTGCGGTGGCATCACAGCTCACAGCAACCTCCAATTCCTGGGCTCAAGTGAATCTCCTGCCTCAGCCTCCCAAGTAGCTGGGACCACAGGCACCTGCCACAATGCCTGCCTATTTTTTGGTTGCAGCCATCATTGTTATTTGGTTGGCCCAAGCTGGATTCGAACCCGCCACTGTAGG
This sequence comes from Galagoides demidoff, assembly GCA_963574575.1. Taxonomy (NCBI): domain Eukaryota; kingdom Metazoa; phylum Chordata; class Mammalia; order Primates; family Galagidae; genus Galagoides; species Galagoides demidoff. Next base: position 10,935 of record CAUYQV010166679.1, read on the forward strand.
TGTATGTGGCTGGCGCCTCAGCCGATTGAGCCACAGGCGCCCAGCCACACATCATGATTTAGAATGCATAAACTATAAACAAGTAGAAAATTTCAACCCACAGGAAGGGTTCGATTCTTTTGGCCTAATTATTGTTTAATAAAACATTCACTACCTTTATCTTGCTAACTCAATAGTGTTTTTTACATTTAATAATAAAAATGATTGTCAGAAGAATAATACACACATACAAGCTGTTCATTTATGGAATTTGTTAGAGGATAGATAACTCTTAGTGACTCGTTATTTATAGTTTTATTTATTTAAAATGACCCTGTTTTTCTCAAGACTTGCCAACATTCAAATCCCATAGAATCAGAAAGGAGAGCTTGCAAGCTTTTGAAGAAACTGGAAAAGGAAAAACAGTAGAATTTTGAGATTTGAGAAGAAATGGTAAAGCCATAACTAGCAGAAAAGGAGAGATGATTTATAGCACATTATTAATTTGGGGTTAATAATACTTTGTGATTTAGTTTATCCCTCTAGACAGAATATAAAATTCTTAAGGACAAGGATAAAACCTAGATGCTTAAACAGACATCAAGGTATTTAACACAAAAATATTGCTGATTAATATATAATATATATTATACTGTAGCATATTATATATTCATTATGATATTATATTATATATAAAAATATATAACCTTCCCCTGAGCTGGAATTTGAGATAAAATGATGAAATTGATTAAAAAGACCAAATCAAACATATAAAACTCTACTTATTCACAATACTTATTTCTTGCATATCAGATATATGTGGCAGAAAATTGAACTTCTCCAATTTCTCTTATTCAAAATAAAAGATTAGAGGCTTGGCACCCATAGCACAGTGGTTATGGCATCAGACACATACACCGTAGTTGGCAGCTTCAAATCCAACCCAGGCCTGCCAAACAACAACAACTACAACCAAAAATAGCCGGGCGTTGTAGTCCCAGCTACTTGAGAGGCTGAGGCAAGAGAATCACTTAAGCCCAGGAGTTTGAGGTTGCTGTGAGCTGTGACAGCACAGCACTCTACCAAGGGTGACATAGTGGGATTCTGTCTCAAAGAATAAAAATAAATAAAGAAATAAAAGATTAGAACCATAAAGTTTTCTTAGGTGGCTTTAGACAAAGGAAGTTCATGACTAGAATTATCCAGTACATAAAAGAGTTCACTTATTTTTTTTTCCCTTCTATTCCTCCTTCCGATGGAGATATTGCATGTTAAATTTCAGCTCCGTGAGGCTTTTTCTATAGTCAAGTCTCTATACGGGAGTCAGTTACTATAAAACTGCTGACAGATGCTCACCTCTAACATCACTAGTGTGGACCATAAAAGACTCCAAATCAGTTAAAATGACAATAACAACAACAACAAAAACCTTATACTTTGTACAATTTCTTCACCAAGCTCCAGCAGAAGTCAAAGGAGAATGCCTGTTTTCTTGAACAAACAGAGCCCATTATCAAGGAAGCCCACAGACAGGTAAAGGGAGACACAACATTCTGTGTCTTGAAACAAGAGCTGCCTGAGGTTCTATTGAATAATTCAGTGTTTGCAGCTTGTGGGTGATGAATATCCTCCAATAGAAACACCCAGCAGAAAGAACTGGGAACTCGCACGCTATAGATTTTCTTTAAGGCTTTGTACAAGTAACATACATAGTGGACATAACAGTGCTTAAACAGTCTGCCCAGGCCACAGGGACTTTGCCTTTAGGTAACAAAAACTCACTCAGTCTTGTTATCTTTTTCCTACAAATAAACATTTTTAAGGGTACAAACCAGGCATTCTTTTCAGCTACTTTCTCCCATGTAGGTTTTAAACAGCACCAACACCTGACACTAGAATTTTACAAATGATTGTTTAATAATTATTCTCTGTATTGATGTAAAGATAATAAAGGAAGTGATTCTGCAATGCTATGCAGTTTTTATTTACTGAAACTTTATTCAACTTAATACACTGGTCAAATATTGTTGCAACAAAGTGAAATTACCTCATATAACATTAAATCAACTTTGGGTTGATCTAGCCCATTTCCCGTAAACAATATTTGATTCTGAGAAACTCCAGAACAACTAAAAATCTGCATAATTTCTTAGGTATGTAAAAGAATCAATAAGATTAGAGATAAAATATTGCATTTTTCTGTGTATAATGTACAGTTTTTGCCCAAAGTTTTGAGAGAAATATAAGAAGGCACATTGTACATGGGTAGTACTAAGTTAAATATTTATCTACATCAATGTTTATAATTCTTTTATTTATGCTTATGCATTAAAAGCATAACTTTATAAAGAGAAAATGATATCTGTATGCAAAGTAATACCCAGCTACACAGTAATCAGTTTTGTTGAACTTACGACAAACTTGCACGAAAGAATTTTCAGCCAACAAAGGGCAAGGTATTTCTCTTTGTATATTTTAGGTAGAAACTAGCAATCTGCTGATCCTTTTACAAAATTATTGGAAAATCTCTTGGAAAATGTTTAAACAGTTTTCATCTGCCACATGCTTTAAGCTTTGAATATGAGTTAAAAAAATTTAAACAAAAAAATTTTTTTTCTGGAAAATTTGGGCCAAAAATGTGGAGGCCTATTACACACAGCAAAATATAGTAAATAAAGCAAAATAATGTTCTATTTCTCTTTCATTCTTAGTAGTGATGCACTTGAAACAATTTTAGTAATTATAGTATTCGCTTTCTTGAAGAAACATTTTTACTTGGATAGCCAATACTGCCTTGATAAGACCTTTTTGGTTTCATCTTAGTTGGAATTTGGATGCTCAATAAATTCTCTTGAATGTTTGTGACTTTCCTTTCACATCCAACAACAGAGTACCATGTTGGCGGTAGGGAAATAAGGATCAGCTGGTCCGGTTAGGCCAGTTGTCCTTCTGATTTAGGAGCTGCACTTTATGATGAACAAAAATTCACTATAACTGTGAACAGTGTAAGATCAGCCTCAAGGAAAGGCTACATGAGGATAAAGGAAAACAAGCACATGGATTTCACTCATCCTTTTCACACTACACATGCTTCGTTGACTAAAAATTCAATGTCTTTTCTCATAGTTCTTGTAAATCTTCACTGTCATATTTTTTCAATCAGGTAAAAAGTAAAGATAAAAATTCTTCTGTATCCAAGTGGAAGCATTAGTATTCATAACAGAGACACGAAGTTCAATGGAGAAGCCCACTGAAATATTTTCTGGAGCAAGATAAGAGATAAATAATAACGTGCAAACATTAATATAAGGAAGTTCTTTGTCAGATATGTGTTTAAGCGTAATAACTAGATTTTTACAAAAAGCACCCAGATACTAGGTGAAGGATATACCTGATTGATATATCACCCTCTGGATCTCATCATGCCCTGGACAATCTATGCTTTATGTAGGAATTCCAAGTAGCTTTTCTATACTGCAACAGATTGAAATATCTGCAACATTTCAAGTGACACCCAAGGCACTGTCAGGTGTCACCAGTCTGAGAGAAATAGACTAACAAATTAAACGTTATGGAGAAATGGAAAGAGCACGGACTTTAGAGACAGGAAAAGCCAGTACCAACAATCTGGGCTTGATTCATGGCTCTCTCTCAGCCTACCTGTTTATCCTCAAGTAAGTCATTTAACTTCTCAGAACCTCAGTTGCTGCTTTTGTAAACAGGAAGAGCAGGTGTATCTGGGACAATCAGGGTGAGGATGAAATGAAACCAGGTTTGGGAAGTGCCTGAGCGTGCATCAGGAATTCAGAAAGCTAAATTCACAGACGTGATTAAGGATCTCCAATCACATAGGTTTCGTTCATCCTCCTTCATGTTACACATAGCCATTTCATTTTTCTCTCTTTGACTTGATTTTACTTCATAAATCTCTGCTCTGCCACCCCACCAGATGTGCTGTTTAATCAAACTAAACCTGTCTAATTCCACCTGATGTTATAAATCATGCCTAACCTGTCTAAAATCCTTTAACACATAATGGCTTCCCATAAGCTTTTCAAATGAGTAAATCCAAGACACTAATTGAAAATGAACTCTGCAGCAGAGTGGATCTCTGCTGCTTCTCAGAAGAGGAGGTTGCAGGTCTCCCTGATGTGAAAGCTCTTCATTCACAATGCATTAAAAAAAAAAAAAAACCCTAAGAATACAGCAGAAATGTGTAGGCCATGTTTCTAAAAAGCTTGGGCTACATAAAATGAATGCACTGATGATGTCTTGGCACAGAGTTCAGATGCCTGCACAATGAGCCAGGTCACTGTATGAATTAGGATTGCTCCTGCATGCACTAATATATCATGACAAATTAACCAGGACTGTAGGAAAGCTCCTGCAGGTGTTCTCAGGGCAAAAGTTACTTTTAAATAATAGGAAGGCAGCCACACACACTGACACAGAAGAGATTCTCTCGGTTGGAATAAAATTAGTTCCAATCTTCCTTTCTTTTTCTCCAACATAAAAGTACATTGCAAAATAAGCTGAGTAACAACAATGCTGATTTTTTAATGAAAAGCTGATGGTAGTGAGATGTGTCATTAAATATTCTGTAGGCAGACAGTGTAGCATGAGTTGGCATATGCACGTAGTCTAAAAGGCAATGGTATGAATAATAATCTCAGAACATTTCCATTACATTATCTCAATCATTAGAACCACATAGCATAAACATTAAAGAATGCATTCCTTATTGTCCAAAGGCAAAATTAAGTCAGCAATTACAAATCAAAGGAAGAGAAAATGTATTAGAGTGTTGTCTTTCAAGTCTATAAAATAAAATTCTCCATCATTCTTACTCATGCTGATATAACTACCAAAAGGACTATCTTAAGTCTTGGTAGAGAATTACGAGTAATACAATTTTAAACTCTAATGAGATTTTGCTAAAAATCCACACTCTTTTTAGCCCAGGTAGAAACCTTTTCAGTAAATGAATTAATTTGGCAATTTTCTAAATCTCATTATACCTTTTGTCAGGAAAATGATTTATCAGAATTATAACAGTTAATGCTGTATATCTTGTGAAATATAGTCATCCGGATCAGGACAGTATCATCATTTGCCTCCCTCAATATATGATATTTTCATTAGCGGCAGGATATTCATCCTTCCCCTCTACTCAGCAGGGCTATAAATAGAGAGGCCAGCCAACCAAATCGCACAATTTTGAAAAGGTCAATGAAGAACAGTATATTACTATAATTTACAGAATACTATTCAGGAAGTATTAAAACTCTTGACACTTTTCTTATGTCCAAAGAAAATAATAAAAACATAAAGCAGTATGGAATGGTCATGTTTATACATTATAATCATGTCATTGCCATGACTATACAGATGGTATTGATCGAAGTTTTCCTTTGTACTTAGAAAGCAAAAGAAGGTCTTTTTAGATCGTCAATAACAAAATTAAAGCTGTACTTCCTTCTGTTAGGCCAATATAGAATTTTAAACTGAAGAAAAGGAAAGAAAAAAGGAAGTTAAGACAGAGGTACAGTTCATTTGCCTGGTTCTAGAAGAAACTAAAACTTCTGATCTCTCATTAGCAGAGCCACAGAGACCATCTCAAAGAATTCCTACTTCAGATTAAGCACAGATAATTTAATTTTACCTGGCTATGCCTGTGATTTGGGATAAGCAAAAAGAAATTGGCTATAAGAAACAAGTTTTTTTGTTTTATTTATTTATTTATTTTGGGACAGTCTCACTATGTCACCCTCAGTGGAGTGCTGTGGCATCACAGCTCACAGTTACCTCAAACTCTTGGGCTTAATTGATTCTCTTGCCTCAGCCTCCCTGTAGCTGGGACTACAAGCACCCACCACAATGCCTGGCTATTGTTCAGTTGTAGTTGTCATTGTTGTTTGGCAGGCCAGGGCTGGATTTGAACCTGCTAGCTCTGGTTCATGTGGCTGGTGCCCTAGCTGCTGAGCTAAGAAACAAGTTTTATGCAAGGATTTTTGTCTTAATAATTCTCACTCAAGCAGTCAGATTATCTGTAGTACACGTTAAAGTTAAGACATAAAGACAATTGTTCATCTGCATTTAAGCAAGTGGCATTTGGGAGAAATGCCCTTGAAACTTCATAAATGAGATGTTAAAACAAATTCATGTTTGGAAAAAAGAGCTTTGCTTTGATTAAAAAGAGCTATATTTAAAACCTATCCCCGATTCTTTATTTTTCAGAATCTTTATCAAAACACTAGAAATTCTACTGTGTTTATTCAAGAGCATATCTTCCTGATTATCGTGCAAGGTGCTATAGATGAAACTCAGAATGCATGATCCCTGAATATTCTATTTACTTGCCATTCATGACCCTTTGTGACCTGATCTTGTCAGTCCCTCCAGCTCATCTCCTGTAACTCTGCCCTACCTCGGAGTTACACCAGCAGCATCAATCAGTTCATAAGCCCCTGAAACTACTCTGCTAGGGATCATGTAGAAAATCCCCATTTGAAGCCTGATCTTTTCAACTCTTGCCACAAAACTATTTTTTCTTCATTTGAGGACATAAACATGTTAATAAATTATGTTCCTTCTTCCAATTAACATCACTGGGACTTCTTCATTTAAAACAAAAAAGAAAGAAAGGTAAAAAAAATTAATACTCACTACATTCATTTTGAGGTAGCATGAACAATTTGTGTAAATCTCCTCTTTGAATCTCTTGTCATAGTCTGTACTCCACAATGTATTTACCAAAATAAAAAGGAGACAGGAAAAGAAAACAAAAAGGCAAAGAGGAAAGAAAATTAAATAAATGAAGACAGGGAGGAAGAAGGAAGGAGGGAGAGCCAGAACAAAAAAGAAATAAACACCTCTGATGTTCTGATCTAACAGAGTTTGCCATGGAATTCCACTGGCTTGATTCTGATTCATCTTGTATGTAAATGGTGCCCTTGAAAAAGTTTTGATTAAAGACTAAAGTTTCCCTTTCATTTTCTAGAAGAGTCCCTAGAATGTTCCTGGAAAAGATGATCTGTCATTTGCAAAATCATCATCATCATCAGTTATCAGATACCAAACATGACTGAGGCATGCCAGTTCCATTAGTTAGGACTATGCAGATTACTGAAATAATGCACCTTCTAGGCAGAGCACGTAAAGTCAAGTGGAAATGCCTAAAAATCATGTGGGTGTTGCACTTCGTATCAGAAAAGTGGTAGTTGTGATCATTTAATTTTTTCTATCTCTAGATATCTTGAAATTCCCATGTCATTATGATGAAAAGACAAAACATAGAAACAGAGTGAAAGGGAAGCAGTCGAAAGTTTCGCAGATCGCCTGCCCACCCCATCTAATAATACCCTCCCTGGCTTCCTCACGTTTCATGTGCACTTTCTCTCCTTTCTTTTCTAGCTAACACATACATGAATTACATGATCATTTACTTATACCAAAAATCATCTGGAATGATGGAGGGCTGGTTTAGGCAGGTATTAGAGATGTGGTATCATGCATTCTTCTAATATTACTAAGCACTTATGATAATTAAAGATGAATAAAGTATATTTAAAAAATGGAAAAAAAGGAAATGTTTTCTTCATTATTCAGGTATTAATAAAGATGGGCTCCTTTTCCAAAACTGCTCATCTTCCTCTAATAGACTTTAAGTTATCTGTACAAGATTGGTAACCTCTGCTTTCTAGTTCTTTGATCAGTATCATTCACATGATAGGTACCTAATACTTGATAAACAAAAGAACTCTACAACTCATTGTAGGGTTTTCTGCCTCCACTGTTGACTTTGTTATATATGGTATTTCCTCTCTCTAGGCAACCTTTCCTTTTCTTCATTCATAGCCGGAATTCTGATTTTTTAATCCAACCCCAGCTCAGGTGTTGCTACTTCTTCCAATCCCTTCCACTGTTTATCATCTCCTTTTCTATGCTCTATTTGCACAAATGCAGGATGTATAACTGTGCTCACAAAGTTGAATTATATTGGGGCTTTTCTTGTTTGTAAAGCCATTTAAATCTTTAAGCAGGACTAATCCTCTCAATCACTTCGCCCCTGTTGTCTGGAGTAACCGTTCTTCCCAGATTCCCTAAAACAGTGTGTAGCTATATCTGTTGTCTCCACTGACTTTATAGTAATGCTTTTCACTCTAAAACATGTCCCTATTGGGAGGATTGATTAATTCATCACTGCACTCTCATAGCTATCCCCAACTGATGAACGTCTAAGCAGTTTTACAATGACTCTCCTGCTCTGTTTGATCATGATTTGATTTTTGTTCCAGCTCATCCCCCTGATCTCACAGGGTCTCAGTTCAACTTTGGTTTTTACCTTCTTGGGTATTGGATCACTTACCTCTTGCAGTTTCTGGCTTATCTCACCAGTTTTTCTGCGGGAACTTCTTGTTTTGACTCTGATTCTACAGAGCTTTCCAGGGTTCTGGCTTTTTGGCAGAGCTCAGGTGGCTGGGACGGTTGTATCCTCAATTTGAAGAGGTTCAGATACCATACATCCTTATTCTTTTTTTTTTTTTTTTTTTGGCCAGGGCTGGGTTTGAACCCACCACCTCTGGCATATGGGGCCAGTGCCCTACTCCTTTGAGCCGCAGGCACCGCCCTTACATTCTTATTCTTTACCAGATATTGTGCTCTTATTTTTTTCTTTCCCAAATGCTAAGTATACATCCTGGCACACTATCAAGTCAAACCCACCACCTCAGAAGCTTTGGAGATAAGATTTTTCTAGAAGTAATCAAGTTCAGGTGAGGTCATCAGGGTGGCCCCTAATGCAACATGAATGGTGTCCTCATAGATACAAAGAGAGAGAAGACGACCATCTACGTGCCAGGGTGAAAGGCAGGGAGAAGAAAACAACCCTGATTTCAGATTTCTACTCTCCAGAAGTATAAAACAAAAACATGTGTGTTATTTAAGACACCCTGTCTCTAGTACTTTAAGGCAGTGCCAGTAAATCAATATAAACTCCAATGTATTTTTCTCACATATAAAATGGAGAGAGTAATACTGTCTCAGAGTTTTGTGAGGATTAAATGAGATCGCTGATGTAAAATTCTTAGTACAATGCAGTGTACTCAGTAAATGCTAGCTGCTACTGTTCTTATTACTTGAGAGTTATCCTTGAATAGACAACGCATTCCTTGCTAATCTGCTCCTATGAGCTCGTTATTAATCTTGTAGGCTAAGGTTTAAAAAATTCATTTTCTCGATTATTAGATTTTTCCCTCTTACATTTACAGTTATCATATTCATATGCTTAATTTCTAAGTCTTCTTTTCCAATACCCAAGGTTAATTCCATAGCCATATTTATATGTGAAACACACTGTAGGAGACCTCAGGTAAGAGGCATGTTTAATAATTCAAGTACATCAGTTACTAAATGATATGCTCTTGATTGCTTTATACCACAGTTATGTAGAATCTCTCAAAATGAGTGCCTTTGAAGAGCAGGCCTCATTCATTACTCAGAATCATTTTGTCCAATGAGGAGCTGGTTAAGATACATATCAGAGATGTGATATCAAGAATTCCTCCAATATTACTAAGAGTTTATGATAATATAAGATGACTAAAATGTATTTTAAAGGAATGCAGTAAGGAAACCAGCAATATCTTGCTTCACCTATCAATAAAGATGATGTACTTTGCTAAAATTGAAATAAAGAAGTATATTTTAGAATATAAAATCATATGAATATTTTAAACATAATTGTATCACTTTTCTGTAATTCTAAAATCCAGAAGAAAAACAAATTTCAACTTCTACCTTTAGGAACAGACCATCAGGGTGGCAATAAGTTCTAAAAGGTGTTATAGGGATATAAAATATTTAATTTGGCATTTAGTTATATATAGGGTGTCCATAAAGTTCACGTTCAATCACAGAAACTTTATGGACACCCCGTATAAGAAATTTCAGAATTTTTCCTTTTTTTTTTTTTTTTTTAATTCTGAGACAGAGTCTCACTCTGGTGCTCAGGTTGGAGTGCCTTGGCATCAGCCTAACTGACATTAATCTCAAGCTCCTGGGTCCAAGTGATCCTCCTACCTCAGTCTCTTTCTTAGCTGGGACTACAGGTGCCTGCCATAATACCTGGCTAATTTTTTCTATGTTTTTAGTACAGACGGGGTCTCACTCTTGCTCAGGCTGGTCTGAAACTCCTGGGCTCAAGGGATTCTCCCACCTTGGCCTCCCAGAGTGCTAGGACTTACAGGTGTGAGCCACTACACCTGGCCAGAAATTTCTTTTTCTATATCATTTAATCTTTAATGGGAAAACTTGCAATCTGTAAGCCAAAACATTGCTTTTATTTCACAAGTGTCCAAAGTAATTTTAGCTGTAATATAAATGGCAAAATTATGGGAATAATGATATTATCCACAATTTTTTTTTCTGACAAGACATAGAGTAAAATTTGTACATTTTGCTAGTTAAATGCAAATATACTTTTCAATAAACTTAGTAATATGTACCAAAAATGGTACATCCCTCACTCAATCAAAGAAAACTTCCATCAGCCAATTAGTAACAGCCCTAAGTTTCTGAAAGTCACAGGATCACCAGGAGCTTTACTCTACAGACCAGGATTCCATGACTGGAGAGAAATCAACCACTAAATACATCATTTCTGACAGTTCACAAACCCTTGACTTCCAACAATTCTGAAATTCATGTATAAAATCAGTAGTTTGTCATATTTAGAGATCCTGAAACTTAATGGCATAGCTATCCTTGGTTATCACAGAACATATTCTACTTTTGGCATTAGACATTGAGCAGTGGGTTCTTTTTGTGAACAAATGAATATGAGCAAGGGCAGTGGAGGTGGAAAGCTTGAGGAAGTTTAAAACTAAAGAAATACTATTTGCATTATAGTGATCATAGACTCACATTTACCAGGAAAAGTTTTACCAAGAGTTGTGGCCCCTAGACTTTGGACAGAGTGCTTTGGAGAGGAGGGATGTGTTGCAGATTTCACTTAGAGTTAAAAGCCTGGCTTGTTACCCCGGCTGTCACATTCTTACTTTGGGAAAGTAGCATCAGCACTTTATGTCTCAGTTGCCCAGTTGGTATATAGAGTGGATCATATCTGTCCTGTTCCTATCAGGATTATTATAATAAATAAGATACTATATGTAAAATCCATGAAGTATTTTACTTCGATGTTGGTAAATATAGTTTAGCAGGGCACAATCTAGTTCTGGTCCGTATAATATACCCCATGCCAAAGCAATTTCTCTGTCTATTGTTTTGTTACAAGAATGGGAAAAATGAAATGAGAAAAACATTTAAGAAAATTATTATCTTAGCTATAATTACAAGCTGTTATTTTATGAAGGCTTAACTGGCAATTGTTGTGGGTGGTTTAGTGCAGGAATCATTTATTTTCTTAGATGATGAGAAGTTTTGTCACCACTGGGGCTGTTATGTGTATTGAGCAGTCATTTCTATGATCTTTTATGCTGAAATGGCAAATGAGGGTTTGTATTGGTCTCTACAAGAGAAAACATATTAAAATACCATTACGGGGATTGTCCTCACTGATAGGCTGATATTGTAAACATTATGAACTTCTCTTCCGTGTCTGGACCTCAGTGATTTGTAATCAATGGCAATATTACAAGTGCAAGAGTCTATGCTTATCTTTAAGATGGTTAGGGATGAGGGAGAGGAAAAAACATCCTCTTAATTTGTATAGTGGCTTGAAAATGCAACAAGAGCTCCATTATGTCTCACTTGCTTCATTTATTAAAAAAGGGTAACAGCGTTTGCTTTTCTCACTGGGCCGGCATACAAATTAACTTTATCATAATTATAACATGTTGTTAAAATTCAAAGGCCTCGCTAGATTTCTCGTGGAACCAGAACAGGGATTCCAGAGTCCATTTATAGTCCATGTTATCATATCCCATAAGCATAGTGGGGACCATGCTAACTACTTGTAAAAAGTTCTTGAAACACTGTTGTATACATGTATACTAAAACATTTTTAAGAACTTTCAGAACTTGAGAATTTTTTCAAACAAGATTAATATCCAGTCATTTTTGTGATGGTAAAGGAGATAGCTAAACTCCACTCCTGTATAAATTTGGGGAATAAGCCCCCATCTCTCCAATTAAGCATCAGGACTAGAGTACCAATCAAGGTACAATGAGGTTGTGCATTTAATTAATCTCTAAGCAAGAAAAAACTCTTTTTTTTTTTTTAAATTGAGACAAAACCTCACCTTGTCTCCTTTGGTAGAGTGCTATAGTGTCATAGCTCACAGCAAACTCAAACTCTTGGGCTCAAACGATTCTCTAGCATCAGCCTCTCTAGCATCAGTCCCTAGCAGCTGGGACTACAGGTGCCCATCCAAAATTTTTTTTGTTGTTGCAGTTGTTTTTGTTGTTTTAGCTGGCCCAGGCTGGGTTCGAACCCACCAGCCTTAGTGCATATGGCAGCACCCTAACCACTGAACTACAGGCACTCAGCTGAAAAAGTGTTTTTATTACAATTATTTTCATTACATCCATTACAAATTTGTGAAAGTTCTCATACAAAGGTCTACCAGTGAAATATTTTTATCATACATAGCTAAGTATGATAAATTTAATGAATCAGAACACCATCTTTATAAAGTCCGAGTGGGGACTCAGCAGGGAGTGATACTGAGGGTACTGGACAGCATTAGAGGACTGGAATGAGTCAAAGATGATCTTAGGTTAAAAATAGTAATTACGGCATTGTATAGAGATTGGTCAAGATTTATGAACTACAAGAATGTATGAAATAGTTATTGATCTCTTTGAAACAGGAAATACTAACATGGAGAGTTAGTGTTGCTTTGGTCTTTCCCTGTAACATGATACCTCTGAAAATCTAGTTCACAAGTAACTATAGCTTAGATATTTTGCGCTGCACATTACATTGAATGGTTTATCTTTTCTTTCAGATCATATTTTGTCAGTTGTAGTTTGATTGTATGCCTCCATCTCACCCCATCACCCTTCTGATTATTCTTCAGGACAGACCATTATTTTAGAGGGACACAATCAACTAAGATCTTCACCTAATGTTTCATGATCACATGTCAAGTATTTTAAGATACTTATCTTGACTTATGTAAGTGCTAGACTTTCTTCTTCTTATTGTTGGGTGATCATATTCTTGAAATATCCAGTTTGATGGTAGTCATAGCATAGCATTCAAAATGCTAAATATCAACCACTTGGTGACTAAAGCACAGATATGTGTTAAGATCTTTCTTGGATAACCAATGACTTTTTAACTTAATTTGCATTTGTATTATTCAATTTTGCCAATACCTGAGGAATTGATAGAATACACATATTTCATAATGGTCAAGCGTAAGAGTTTTGGAAATAACATGACTGAATTTTTTAACAGTATATAACTTCATACCAACCTAAGTAAAAATAAGTAGCCAATACAGTAAAGAATAAAAACCTCAAGAAACATGTGGCAATCAGTGATCGAGGCACTGGGGGTCAGGGGCTTACTTCTGATGGCCTGTGTCATGCAGTCATGGCTCGTAGGCTGGTGGGCTATTGCTTTGCAATGCTTTCTGTATATTCCCTATACATTATTTTCAGCAAGCATAATTCTCATAATTGGTTTTTTTTTTTGCTTTTTTGTTTTGTTTTTGCCATTGTCCAAGGGCAACATTCATTTATCTGGGAAACACCTGTCCAAAAATCAATCTTTTGGAGCTTTACTTTTACATAACAACCGTTAAAAAAGCTTTTAAGCTCCTCTCCAAGAAGGCTCAACTTTAGTCTTCCTGTGATATTGCTTCTAAAATACCCATGCTCTGGGCCTAAGATAATGTAGAGGACGATCATATAGTTGTGAGGAAAGGTTCTCCATACCTGCTGATTATAAAACTAAGTGTCTTTCATCATTCCATATGTTTACTGGTATTATTTAAATGAACTGTTAAATTCTTTATTGAAGTATAATAATTTATAAATATCTCACTAGTGGTTAGCCTTTTTTATAATTTTTTAAAATTTATCCTATACTGTGAACTATGAATGTCATCAGTTGATAAGACTATTTAAATCTAGAGTCAAAATATTTTTATTGATGTTTTTGATCATATATTTTCTCAACTTCTCATTTGTCAATTTTCTTTCTTTAGCCTACGGTTGTTTGAAATTTTATTTTTAATTTAGCTAAAATCTAAAGAATGGCACATTATATCTGGTGTATTTTTATAAGGTGAGAGGGAAAATGTTTATGTTACCCTAAAAATAGACTATTCATAAAAGACATTAACTGTTTTATTGTTCTAAATTAGTGAACTGAACATTGGAAAGATACAGGTAACATCGTAAAACTTAACAATAGTAGGCATCTTTATTATCAGAAATTTAACTCTTTTTTTCAGAAGGAAGAAATTATTTTAAGAAATGATTTAAACATGCCAAAGAAGAGAGGGGGTGACACATTTTGTGTGGAAAAATGGACTTATTATCAGTTTGGTATTAACTCTTCCTAATGTTAAAAAAAAAAATCACCAATGCAATCATCTAAACCTGATGACTATTTTATGACAATTACGAATGTAATTATTTTTATACACGTTTTTTATTCAAACTGTATTATTTTCTCTTAACTCATTTTTGGTTAAGTGTTTTCAAGGAATTTGGTTATTTTTACCAGAGTCATTCATTGTATTGACATAAATATTTTCTTGATATTGGGAATTTATATTTGCCTTTTTCTTGATCCTTCTTTGTAGAACTTTATCAATGTCGCCAATGTTTTCAGAAACAAATTTTTTGTTTTCAACATTTTCGAACTAATTTTCAACACTTTTTCTTAAACCACTGATTTTTACCTTTTTTCTATGTTAACTTTTTTTTAACTAAAGTAGTTACCAAATTTTCACATAATGCAGTTATTGATAAAGTTGGGTTTACATTTACTGTTTTGCTAAATTTTTTTTAGTTTGTCTACTTGGGGTTTTATTGTCACCTTTTGGCTATAGCCTCATTGGTTCTCCCTTAATATATTTTTAAGAGGAATATTCGAAGCTAGAATTGCACATGGAAGTGAGCAGAAAACATGAAAAAAGGACTATACATGTCATGCTAATGAGTTTAAGTTTTGTCATGGAGACCTTGAAGAGCTTTTAAAATTTTTGACTTAAGATTCTCATTTAAAAATAACACATCCACATGGGGAGAATCTGAAAGAAACTTGACTTGGAGGAAGGTTTGGAAAGAATTTATTGACCTAGTTTAATTCAAAAACAGAGAGAACATGAAATTTAAAATACATCTGAGGAAGAGGAGAAATATTTGAGAGTGATTAAGAGGGCAAATTGCCAGGATTAGACGATTAATAGGCATGAAGGCTTTGATAGCAAGTATTTCAAAGTCACTCAAGTTTCTGTGTTGGGAAACATAGTTGAGCATGGTATTACTCATTGAATGGGGTATACAGGAAGACAGAGTTGAGGTTTGGTTTTAAACTTATGGATTTTGAGGTCACATAGCCCAGCTATTGAATTTGCAGCAAGACAGACAAGTCTGGACATTCAATGAAAGTTTTGGCCTGGAGAAACAGATTTATGAATTATATATTTATAGGTACACAGAATAATTGAATAGAGAGAAGGATGAGATTTCGAGGGGAGTATATAATGACATGCACATGTGTACGTGATCAGATGAATGCTGGAGTGTACATGTACACACATGACCACACATGAGGACATTTTAAAGTACTGGATACAACATGAAATCTAAGGTCTCTTTTAATAACAAACAAAACTGATTTTTCTTACCTGTTTATGTCACAGAGCCATTAAAACCATTGGAAATTTTTAAGTGATGAGTGCTTTTATTTATAATGATTCCCAATTACAACTCTTGAGTTTATGCTAATGAACTGGCAG
This sequence comes from Galagoides demidoff, assembly GCA_963574575.1. NCBI lineage: Eukaryota > Metazoa > Chordata > Mammalia > Primates > Galagidae > Galagoides > Galagoides demidoff. Next base: position 26,855 of record CAUYQV010166679.1, read on the forward strand.
GTGGGGCCCCCTAGAAAGACTCAGGATGGAATGGACTGGTCACCAGGAAGATCAAGTGAACACAGAGTTGGAGCTATTGGTTTTGCCCCTAGACCTATGAGAAGTATGTGTGTGTGTGTGTGCGCGCGCGCGCGCACATGCACACCCTGGATATGAAGCTCTACAAAAGCTCTTGCACAACAGGAGTTGATGAGCTGAACATGGAGATGGAGGTCCCAGGAGAGTGGTGTACAGAAAAAGGACACAGAAGTCTGCACTCCGTCCCCCATAGCTTGCCTTACCCATTTCTTCATCTGGCTATTCACTTGCATTCTTTGTAATATCCTTTATAATAAATAAGTTATGTAAGTGTTTCTCTGAGTTCTGTGAGCCATACTAGCAAACTACTCCAAACCCAGAGAGGGCAATGTTGGAACCCTGGTTTGTAGCTAGTTGGTTTAAACATAAGTTTCTCAAAAACCAACTTTTATCCATTATTTATTACTTTCCCTGGGCATCTGAAGTTGCAACAATTTTGTGGGACTGAGCCCTTAACCTATGGGATCTGATAACTCTCTCCAGGTAGATAGTATTGAAATTGAATTGAATAATAGGATATCCAGTTAGCGTCCACTGGAGGATTACTTGGTGTGGGAGGGGAAATCTCCATGCATCTGGTTACAGAAGTGTTTTGTATTGAGAGAGAGGATATGGTAGGAAAAAATATGTTTTGTTTTTTCTTTTACAAGAGCAAAATATAAAGGATTTTTTGTATAGAAATCAAAATTGATAAGGAGAGTCCTTTCCAGTTTTATCATTAGCTTTTGTCTGTGAAATCATTTCATTCAATGTGTTTCTTTAGCTTGCAATTATTTTTATCAGAGTTGGGAATTTGCAACTCTGCGAAGATTTTTAGTCCTATTTGCTTATAAGAAGTGAATAATCACCTTTATTGGCTAAACCTGTTGGAATTTGGTTTTAAAGAAAGGACTACTGTGCAGACGCTAACGGCAGTGCTTTCCCTTTAATGAGGCAGATCCTAATGACATCCAGTTTCAGGAGGTTGTAAAATTTTTTGTTGTTACTAAAACTTGGTTATATCAAACTATTCATAAAGTAGGATTTTTAAAACATGTATTATGGCTTTTTTAATAGCATGGAATATGTGAAATGCATTTTTAGATTTTAGAATTACCTATGAAACTATTCATGCAACAATTTTGTTGGTCATCTATGAAGTTGGAAGGGATTGATAATTTTATTCTCTCCCAAACTCACATTGAAGCTTAATCTCTAATGCAACATTGTTGGGAGGTGGGGCCTAATGGGAGGTATATAGGAGGGCTGTGTTCTCATAAATGGATTAATGCTGCTGTAAAAAGGGTTTGTGGAGGTGGATAAACTTTCATTCTTCTGCTGTGTGTACACACAATGTTTGCTCTGCTTGACCTTCTGCTTTCCATTGGGTGAGAACATACCAAATACTAGTTTCTCGAACTTGGACTCCGTAGCCTCTATAACTTTGAGAGAATAAATTTGTTTTTTGTGAATTACCAAAATCTCAAGCCTTCTATTATAGCAGCGCAAAATAGCCCAGGACAGCGAGGATATATTTGCTGTGCAAAATGACCTTTCCTCATCCAAGTGATTTCACGTGTTCTCACAGATATTAGATAGGCTGGTCTACACTACAAGGCACAAACATCTGTAACTTGCTCTTCTGCCTTCTAGCTACATTCAAGGTGCTCAGACACCTCAACATCACGGCCAGTCTATTGTCAAGATGATGCCTGTGTCCCCAAAGTGAGAAGTTGATGTTATATTATCATTCAAAAATAGCACTGTCTTTGTTTAAGCTTACAGTGTTACTAAAATATTTCCCATTATCTTTTTCCTACAGGGCAAAAATAAATAGACAAGGAAAATATGTTCTCTTAGGAATTCTCTTTTCTCATTTCTATGGAAAATCCACACTCTTCATATGAAATGTATTTGTTTTTTGTTCAGGCTGGAGTGTTTCTTACCTCGATTCAGTGACATCCATTTAGCAGACTTCATGCTTAACTGCCTATCCTCAGGTTGTGATAATTTACACACCCCTCTGCCTACAGAGGATGCTGTAGGTCAAATTGTGCTTGTAGACAGGATGTGATACAGTGATGGGCAGCTAACATACCGAGTCTATGTTCATGGTCTGTGTCTGGACCATTGTGCATGTTTGTCCTATTTGTTCCCCTGGATGAGGCAAGGCACTCTCGAGATTCACCTACGAATACAGGCAATGTGATCACCATGCATAAAACAAAGTATATGTCCTTAGAAGGCAAGATTGTCTTCATATATTCTGGTTGGTTACCCCTCACTGCCCGTCTCTAAATGCCTGATTCATTGAGATGCATATTATAGTTGTTTAAATCATGACAGTGAATCACTGTTTAAAAGAAAAACAAAACATCAATTAAGGTTTTGGAAATAAACTACTACATTGAACTCATATTCTTCCTCCCTTTTTTCTTAAAACAATTTACTATTTGTCCTATAAATGTCCTAAAATCTTCGTTCCTTTATGTGCGAATATATTTACATCTTATTCCAAACAGTAAAGTCTTAAATGTGCATACGTTTTTAAGTCCTATTTAATATTTTATTTGATTCTGACAACCACCCTCTCTTCACTGTAACATGAGCGTTTCAGAACCAAAGTCTTTGTCTTATTTATCTCTGTAACGACAGGGCCTAGGAGACCACCTGACATTTTAGGTTGACATTTTAACTGCTGAATGAAAAATATGAATAAAAGAGTAAATGAAGGAGAGGATCGATTTCATTGGACCACCAGAAAATATGTCATCAAGCAGGCTTGCTTCTGAATTCAACTCGGATAACTAATGAGAAATGAGCCCAAGAAGGGTTTCTCAGGAGAGAGCAAATAAACGACTGGAGTGTATTACACTGAAAATTGTAAAAAAAAAAAAAAAAAAATCCTGTGAAACAAGAGCAACTAGATTGAGTGAGGTTATAGTGTATCAGAGCTGAGAAATATAAACACCTCCCACCCCCAAGGAAAGGTCAGATGCTGAGTAGGAACCAAGAAATTACAGTCCTAAGGAGAGTGAAACACCTAAGGGAGAAGGAAGAAAGAATCCTTTTTTGTTTTTTTTTTCTTTGTCCTTTAGTGTATAACAAACTATCATCAAATTAGCAGGTTCTGCAGGTCAGAGGTCTAGGCAGGATGTAGCTGGCTTCTCTATTCAGCATCTCACAGGCTTAAATCAAAGCCTGAGGCTGCCCGAGTCCTGCTCTAGAGCTCAGGGTCCTTTCCCTAGGTCCCTGGTTATTAATAGAATTCAGTTCCTTGCGTTTGCAGGACAGAGGTCCAGACATCCCGTTGGCTGTCAGCTGGAGGACGTGCTCATCTCTCTGAGGCTGCCTGCAGTTTCTTGCCATATGGGCCTCTCCAGAACAAAGCAGCTTGTGTCTTCAGAGCCAGCAGGAGATCATCTGGTATTGCTTCATGCTTCTTCTAAGGGCTTACCTGATTCTGTCAGGTCCACCCAGCTAATCTCTTTTTGATTATACTTTAATTACATCTACAAACTCCTTTTTGCCATATTACTCTACCATAGTACTGAATGATGTTCCATAACAGTCACAGGCTTGCCACACCAAAGGGAAGAAGATTGTATGTGGTATATACAACAGGGGCAGGAGTCTTGGAGGCCCTCCTGTCATAGGCTGGAATTCTGCCTAAGATAGAGAGTGAAGAGTCAATACTTCAGAAAGGGGAAAAAATTAGAGTCAAGGAAAGGAAGGAAATGAGGAATATTCAAAAGGCTTCCCAATATTACAGCAAGAGCTCCTGCTGATTCCCAAAATTTCAATAAGAGAAATATCAGACTTGGGGGTAGGGAAGAGGTGAACAGAAGCAGTCTTTGGGGAGGAGACAGCAGAGAAAGAAACTTAATTATCTGAAGGATGATGGTGCCTTGTCAAGAGAAGAACTAAGGAAGGGAAATCAGAGTGTTTACCTAGTGATCACACTAGGAGAACTATGATTATTAAATTACTAGGGATAATTCTGAACGACGTGTTAGCAGTAATTCAACTTCTGAAGATTAAATAGAGGTTTTAGAGGTGGGATAATAAAGGATGTTTTGAAAGAAATATAGTTCATGAAAAAAAAAGTCCAGATTATGAGTTTGATTATACACAATTATAATGATAAAAAACCATATGAATGCTATTCAGAAACAAAAATGATTGCTAGAAAAAAAGTAGATGACTGAAAAGGCACCAGCAATGTCGTAAGTTTCAACTATATAAGAAAGAGGCGGAAATGAAAACTAAGTAAAACATAAGTAAAAACATTTAGAAAAAAGTTCAAAGTGTCAGATAATGCAGGGAATTATTATTCATGAAATTGACAGATGCATTCTCCTGGCCGCTTGGGAGACTTCTGCTGGGACTCTTTCCCCTAATTAGAAATAGGTTTCCACTTACCTATAGGGCTGCTGGAGGTAAACCACAGGGTATTTTTGATGTAAGTGCTCTAAATATGGAGAGCGGAAACAAAATGCCCAAGTGCAGAAACAATAATCCAGGCCACTTATATGACAGGGGAGGGCACATTCCATCCTATGGCTTAGTCATATCTGTGAAGACTAAAAGAAAAAAAATAAAAAGAACAGATATGTGGAATAAAAGAGGGAAAAAACACTCTTTTTTCAGATAGGTGAATAAAAAGAGGAAAACACCACTTTTTTTCAGAGCACATAGTTTGACTTGAGAGGTTGTTCCCCAAATCACTTAAAATAGAACCAGTGGGGTTCCAGCATCTCCAAGGACTAATAATAACCACGCTCTGGCTGACAAAAAGCTGAAAAATTCCAGAGATATGTGGATTGCGGCATTTTTATGCACTTCATTCCCAGGGAAGAGTACTTGAGCTAGGAAACGTACATAGGAGAACAGGAAAGCTCCAGAAGCTTGAGGAGTCGTGATAGAGACAGCAAAGTAGGAGACCAAGCCGTGGAAGGGCATGGTCCTCTAAAGAATGTCACAGAGTAGTTGGCATCAAAACAAAGTAAACAGAATAGAAGCAAATAATAGAAACAAAGGACTATAGAACAGAAAAGAATGGAAATTAACCCCTTGTGTCTGAGGAAGGTGGCATCCCAGCCAAGGAAACACTCTCCTGGCAGTCACCTTCCTCTGGGGCTTGCCATCACCTCTTCTCTGCCTCTTCACCTGCCGACCCCAGTGTCTTCCTGCTGTCCTTAAGTTCTCTTCTCCAAATCTGCCTTTCTTGAGCAATACTAAACATAAACTTGAAGGACTTTTTCATCAGAATTATTTTTAAATCGGTTATTTTTTTGTTACTGTTGGAGAGGGACCTGGTGAACTAATTCGCATAATGATGCTGTCTGATAAAGCTTAATGAGATTTCCCTACAGGAAATTGTACATTGTGTTAGGAGGGAAGGATTTCCTAAGGGTAGAATTTTCAGGCAACAAACAATAGCAAACGGCTGATTTGGGAGCACCGGCCTTCCCATTTCTATTAAAATTAAACTATATATACAACTGCCTAGTCATCCGGCAAATATAACTAGCCCATGTAATTCATGACGTTCTCAGAGAACAAAGTTTGGATCTTATGATCACTTATCAGAACCCTGCACAATATTGGTTGTGAACACAGAACAATGCCAAGGCTGAGTAAGTGTTGCTAATAATACAGTTCTGTTTCCCATCTTAGCTTTGGGGGCACACCTTAACAAGCATTTGATGAAGAGTCCGCCATGACCCTCTCAGTACTCTTGACCTCAGGGACAAAAGTCAATTGAGTCATGTTTCCTGCTGCCCTGGAGCTCACAACTTGGCCATTTAACAAGGAAGGTAATTCCATATCCAACCACCATATCTCATCAATTCTAAAACACGCCTTTTATTTATACCCTATCACCTGTGGAATTGAGGTGCTTCAGAAAACCTACAGCATCAGAGTTTCACAGGAAGCATTTCTCTTTTATAGTGGTAAAGAGGCACATTACAACCAATAGCATCTTGGATTTGAGAAATATAATAATGACAAAGGAATAATTGTTAAACTGGTCTTATAAAAGGAAAAAGGAGAAAATGAATGAAAACAAGGCCAAACTGCATAGAGGAGTTGCTCCAAGGGGAGGAAGTATTGATGCTGATTCTAAAGTCGTTCACCAAGCAGGAGGGAGGAGAGATAGGAAGACCTTTGGTCAAGTGGAGTAACCAGAACATATTACATTTATGACTCTTAACACAACTGAGTGATCCAGCATGCTAATTTATAGAGCATGGTAAAGCAGTAGGAGATGAAACTGGAAAGCTAAGTTGTGATCACATAGTAAAAAACAACCTTTAAATGACTTTTACTGAAGGTTTCTAAGCACTAGTGTGATATTATTTATCTGATTTCTTTAGGCTTGCTATGCTTCCTACACATCTCAACAATAGTGAGCTTGTATTAATTTTTATGACTACCTGGCAGTTTTAACTAGCTTAAAGGGGGCTTGTAGCAGCATTAGCAGTACTCAAGGTTAACTTATCTTGTAAGTGAAATATTGATTTGATTCTTAGCTGGGTAACTTCTTACACTCAAATAGCAAAAAAATACACAAAGGTAGGAAAGAACAGTGATTTTTTTTAAAGTAATTCTATTGAGATGGGATTTAAAAGCCTTCCTTTTTCTGTTCGTGAATTATCCATCCACTAACTGGTTTTGCTAGCATAGGCTTTCAAATCGTTCTTTGGAAACTGAAGTAGATACCCTCCCCCTTTTCCATTCTTAGTAGATGACAATTATTGCTAAAATTAATATGTCTGTAAGACTGGAACACATCAGATAATGATTGGTGTGTTATATTAGCTTCTCCCTTTGTTTGTTCATTTTGGTTAATTCAAAAATCTTAGAATCCTAAATCAATAACTCATGACTAATTTGGCTTTTAAAGTCACTTCCCTAGCACCTCTGCACTAGCCAAGATTATTTTTGTCCAAGAACCCTGATAAGTGCTTGGTTTGTGTAAGACTGGCATTTCCAGAGAGCTGTCAGTTAAGTGTGGTGATAAGGACTCAATCCTCAGACTCAAGCCTCCGATGCAGAGGACAAGGACATACTGTTGGTTGTAAGTTGGTGAGGGCAGGTACTGGGTAGAACAGGGAGTGCTCTACTCAGCAGCACTCCGCGGCTCTGAGGCAAGTTACCACCACACCCCATCTGTCCTTCTACCAGTGCCATTAAGTGACCATGCTTGCTATTAGCCTGTTTATTGCCTTTTACCTCCAAACCTATATTTCTAAACCCAGATTCCTGACAGTGATGGGAACTCACTAATCATATTTGTACTTTCACATTAGGCTTCCTGTGAAGCTCACTCAATGGCAGAGGTAGGGGAAGCCTGGAAGGCTGGAGAAATAAGAATGGACTTAAGTCTTCCCTGCCCACTCCAGCCTGCTTGTTGTCACCCCAGCAGCACTTTATCCCAGCCTCACAGATCTCCCCATAGCAGCAGGTGAATGGCAAGAGGGCTGGGTCCCAATTTCAAAAAGTCCTTCTCTAGGACTCTGAGTTCATCATTTGATTCCCTACTGGTGGTTGATACTTCATGATAATTGAGAGGGGTTTGTTTACTTTGTTTTCCCCCATTTGTTACCTACTTAATAATTTGATGCCTAGTTAATTTCTTTTATATTTTTTATTTGAAGTTTTCTCTCCTTAAATCACCAGTATATGCTCTATCCCCTGAGTGACTTCTGACTGATATTGCATCAGTGATCTGCGTCTAATACCTGTGTCTCAGTGAGCAGACGGGTTTGTTTAGCATCAAGAACTTCGACTTTGATCAGAAACATGATTAAGTAGGTTAGAGGGGCAATTGCATATGCCTTTCATGTTACTTGTGAAGAGGTCAAGGATGGTAATCAGAGTGGGATTCACCTCTGGCCTTTGTCTTCTGGGCATTTTCCCATCTATTCTGCCTTCCTTCTCTAGGAGAAAATGACTTATTTGGCATTCTTATATTGCTTGTATTAATTTCTGAGATTTTCTTGTCAAATAGTTCAGAATAAGACAGCGTTAATACCCTCATATCTCAAATAAGTGCCATATTTATTAGTATATTTCACTTTTAGCTCACTAAATTGGATATATTTGTCAACAGTTATTAGATAACATTAAATGTTAGGTATCAAAATTATAGCTAAATATATTAATAATATTAGACATGACAAATATATAGCTCTTCAATAAAAATGTTACATGTAAATAACTGTGCTTTTTAAATTGGAAGCAAAGATATGAGATTAAAATGTATTCTAAAATTTCTCCGTTGATTTGTGTATTATTACCACTGCATATAGGTATTAAGGGTCTGTTATGTTCTAGGTGTTATCCCAAATTCTGGAACCTTTTTTCCTTTTTAAATGAGTATGATATGTACCCAGCGGATAAGCAAGACATGTAAAAAGTAATTGATTGCCCCAGATGGGAGAAGTAAGCTCATAAAGGGGGTGTTTCACTTTTTACTATGTGGGGAAGGACAAAAGAAGGGTTCAGAAAAGATAGACTAAAATGGTTCCAAAGGAGTCCACAGGAAGGGCCAAGGAATGGACATGTGAAGAGAGAAAATGTGTGCCCACGGGCAATGGCATGGACAGTGTGAGAAACTGTGGTTAGCTGCATATTGCTAGAGCAAAAAGTGTCAAAATCAAAGGTATAGAGTGGTGGCGTATTAGGAGGTAAGGATGGAGAAGAAAGCCTAACAAAACCTCGGGAAGCTTTATGTAAACTTGCTTAGAAGCTCATTGAGGAATTCTAGAAGGTCACCATAAAAAGATCTTTGCCATGAATGGGGACCCCCATTATATTTCGTAGCATGTCTTGAGGTAAGAGACTCTAGAGAAAATGAAACTAATTAAGACAGTGTCTCAATAAGCCTTTGGGAAATCAACAGCCATCCCAGTAATACCATACATTTCCTCCTTCTCTTCATCTGTATTTTTTAAAACAATGTATTTTGTTTTAAATAAGCAAGATGGAGAGTTTGGGACTGTCACATGCAGGGGCTATGATGCATGTGTCTTTGCATGCTCACTACTCAACAAGGCGCTGACACCAAGTCCATCCTCAATGCATGTTGATTACTAATGAGTGAAGGCACCTGAATTAAGGCAGATGCATGGATAGTAAAGAGATACAGGTGGGATAGGCAGCTATCTAACAATTACCAGAACAACTGGATATGGAATGTGAGAAAAAGGGGGCAATTCCCATAACCTTAGAGCTTCTGGGCAAGCTGGGCAGTTGGACAAATGGTGCTCTCACCCTGGGATTAAGAACAGGAAAAGGAAGTGATTGGTGAGGTTTACAAGGGTGTGTTCTCTTTCTAAATACTCAAGCTTTGTTTCATCCTTCAATGACGCATAAAGGCTCTACTCCAGTGATGAGTTTACTCTGAGAATAAAACCACAGTCAGTTCCTGCTTCACCCCAGACACAGGATCTAGACAAGGAGAACGTTTCTGAGGTTTTTCCTAAGCTCACTTTGCTTCATAAAATGTTAGTGCCCCAACATTTATTTATCAAACTGTCACTGGATACTTGATAAAATAGTATTTGGACACTTATTTATCATCTTTATCTTCTCTTTCATTATTTGGGAGATCAGGCATCTCAGCTGCAATCTCAACTAACTCTGGAGCTTTATCTAAAATCTCCCTCCTCAATTTCCTCACAAACATGCTTATTATCACTTATTATTCTTAAGAGTTCAGAGTAATTCTTAATTAGTTTTTCAATCCTCCGCTGCAGAGTATTTTCTGCACTCTGAGTTTTACTGCTACTGTGAGAGAACAATTACCGATTACTTCAGAACAGGGAGTGAAAGGATCTTATATATCAATGGATATATAAGATCTAGAGAAAATACAAATTTAGAGTTCAGATATTTAGTTTAGAAAATGAAACTCTTTCCTAACGTAGAAGCACAATTAAAATAACTATGTTTCTGGCTCACTGAAAATTACCAGTTAGAGCAAAATTTACAAAATAATACATCTCTATTAATTAACCATAAATGTCATTAATTCAAAACAATTAGAATGGAATGATGTTTACCAAAGGCTGGACAAGGTGTGCTGCTGCTGCTACTGGTTGAAGAAAGGTTGATTCATGGCTATGAACTTATTGTTAGATGGAAAAAATAAGTTCCAGGGCTCAATAGGACAGTAGGGTGATTATGGCTAGCAACGGTATATTGTACATTTCCAAATAGCTAGAAAAAAGATATGAAATGGTTCCAGGACAAAGAAATGATAAATGTTTCAGGTGATGGACACCCTAAATGTCCTGGTGTGATCATTATGTGTCGTCTGCATGAATCAAAATATTGCATAGGCCTCACAAGTACAAATAATATAAATAAAAAATAAAAAAAAAAAAACAAAACTCCGTTACAGGGGAATGTATAAAACTGAAGAAACTAAATGGTATATTTTCTCAAATCTCTTCCAGTTCTAACTACTTTGTTTTGATTTGTCTTTTTAACCCTTTCTGCACTGTTAGCCACTGGCCCAAACTTTACCAGAAACAAATTGCTGGCTAAGGAAAATAACTTCCTCTGGCTTATATGAATGATAGATGCTCAGTCGTGTTCCTTTTTATCACAAATACAGTTCCTTACTTAATTTTGGAGGTTTTTCCGTCACTGACCACCAGATCAGGGATATTAATCTCCCTGAATGTTACTTCTCAGTGTTAATTTTCTCTAACTTTCTACTCGTTGTTTTAATGGCCTACCTTCATTTTAGTCAAAGTGCACGTTTTAACATTACTTTTCTCATTGCCTTCAGCCTCCAAGAAGGCTCAATGTTATAACGTGGTCTATTTTCCACACTTGATCTTAGCCAAAAGGCCAAGAAGTGACACATGGGCTATAGTCTAACAAATATATTTAAAAGCCATTCTAATTCATAGATATTCATTTTAAAAGCCATATTTAATAGTTTATAAATGTGAATGAAAATAGTTATATCATTTCAGAGAAATCCCTTATCCTGTGATATTAAATGCTTCTCACATTGATCTCCTCGTCTGTCCCCATTTGTGCTTCCCACTAAGCCAAGAATAAGGGGGGAGAGGACCATGCTGAAAAAAATCAACTCATAAAATAATTCCAAAATCTCATGCACTCAAAAAAACAGTGTTACACTAAGGAATTGAGGGAAACATGAATAAAAGTGACGTAGATCATGGTAAACATGATACATTCTTGCAAATGTTTGATCCTTCATCCCTTCCATCTGGCTAGAGGGGGTGCTTCCCAGAGCCCCGTGCTTTAGAGGCCTGCCTGTCATAAACCCATGCTCACAACAATTCAGTGAGGACACGCTGCACATCCGCCCCTGGAATCTGGTGCTTCGGGCCAGCAGAACTCAACATGGAATCCCAAACACTTTTATAACTAACACCACCATTCAGGCAAACATAAAAGAGACAACTGCATCCAAATGTCACGAAGGTTTACAGGTTGGGCTGCTGCCCACACTGAAGCATAAAAGTGCTTAATGTAACAAAAACACCAGATTAATTAACCTGTCAAACGTGTCCTCTCAGGTGGCACAAAGGGATCGGTTCTTGCTTTACAAAGTCTCATTTCCCAGCAGTGTCAAGTGTCTGTTTTCTTTCGTCTTTGTGGGGGATGGTGTTTTCTTTGGTGGTTCTGAACGCTCTGGTATGAGGGTGCTATTTCTACCATTTACAACAAAGGCTGAGAACCATTTTTTAATATTAAATAAATCATATTACTCTTAAATGTGTATATATGTGGGTTAGAGATTAGAAGCATAAGCCTAATACTGATTTTTTTCCATGGTCAATTAAATGAACACTGAACATTAGAACTGCAAATCTTATTGTTTGTATTTTAAAAGTTAATAAGGCTTAACTATTGGTATAAATGTCAGTACTGCAATTACAGAAAACAGTATGGAGATTTCCTTAAAACTTAGAACTACCTTACGCATATGATACAACAATCCCATTTGTATGTATATATTTAAAGAGAATGAACTTAGTATGTCCAAGACATAGCTTCAGTCCCATGTTTATTATAGAAATAGTCAAGATATAGAAGGAATATTCCATGAATGAATGTGTAAAGAAAATGTGGCATATGTACACAATGAAATACTATTTAGTCTTTAAAAAGAATGAAATCCTGTCATTTGTAACAACACAAATAGAACTGATTGACATTATGCTAAGTGAAATAAGCCAAGCACAAAAAGACAAATGTTATGTGATTTCACTTAAATCTAAAAAAGGCAAACTCAAAGAAGCAGAGAGTAGAATAGTAGCTGCCTGGGGCTAGGGGAGAACTTTTAGTTAGACTGAATGAACAAGTTCTGGAGATGTGTGGTGCAGCCTGGTGATCATAGTCGATAAAAACATATTGTATATTTGAAAACTGCTAAGATTAGAACTTTAATGGTCTCATCACAAAAAAAAAAAAGTATGTGGATGTTGGACATACTAATTAGCTTAATTTAGTCTTTTCACAATGTATACCTATATCAAAACAGTACACTGTACACTATAAAAATAAGTTAATAAGGCTTAATTACTACTTAAAAATTAAATAAAAATCCCATCCTTATTCATGGAGAGAATCAGATTATAGTCAATTATAATTTGTATAATGTATTTTGACATTACTAGAAAATTTAAAATATCACAGAGAGAGTGTAAAAAGTCAAGTGATTTCCTGGAGACCAAAAATGGTTCTTGGAAAAGAGGAAAACCCTCTCCCCCCATGTAGCAACCTATAAATCAAAATCTTTTCTGAAGGCATATTGCCAAAATTTTCTTCACACATTTAATTCTCTGAAAAAATACTAATTTAACCATGAAATATCTAGCTAACTAGCTATGGAAGAGAGGAAGGAAAGAAGGAAGGGAAGAAAGAAGGGAGGGAAGAAAGAAGGGAGGAAGGAAAGAAGTAAGGAAGAAGGACGGGCAGGTGGAGAAGAGAGAAATGGAAGGGATAAAATCATCTGGACCTAATAAAACAATATCTTCACATTTTGCAAACGTAACATGGTCTTGCTTCTGCAAGGTAAAAAACCAGAAAACCTTTCCAGCACCCTCAGTGAATACTGACTCATGTTCAGATATAGAACATTAATTTAACAGCAGCTTAGATGTCTCACCTTCATTTCCATCTGCATGTTATAGATTCAAATTTTTAATATAACATAGAATAAGAATGCAATTTCTAATGCAAAGTGATATCTTGCAGTCCAAAGCAAAACATGTTACTTATGTGGCAACCAGTCTGAAACTGTGCTTTAGAACAGTGGAAATATTTTCAATTTTTAAATATTTATTTACACATCCAGTATTTATGATACTACTGTGAGAAATCCTGCCTTTTATCTCCCTTACTTCTGTTGTCAAATTGATGTGAATTCCTGCCCTTAGGTCATCAAAGAGTGAATGTAAATAAACCAAGAGAAAGGTAGTCACCTCAGCCTTAAATGCAGGCAGGGTCTGACTACCCACCTGCTAGCACCAGTGGCTCAAGAAAAAGTCTCTATAAAACTCTGCTCATCTTTCTTACTGAGATGTAAATTCCTTTCTCAATGAACAAAATCAGGACACAGATGCAATATATTAAGATAATCGTGCTAAGCACTTGCAGATAAATAATTGTGGTCTACTACCTGTGGCAAGGCAAGGTCTCAACTCTTTGGAATATCTGTTTAGATTCTTAAATTTCTAGTCCAAAGCTACCATTCCAACCTTGGTTCCAGCCATTTGACACAAAACTCTATGTCATACGCCAAGTCATCATCACCCAAAAATGAAGCTGTACCATTCCATATCTTTTCCTGTGATGTTTTGTTGTAATTCCCCGAGGCCCTTCCCAATGTAGAAGATATGACAAAATTAGGGTGTCCCAAAAGTTGCCCCTCAAGTGCCCAGGGTTAGGGGAAATGGGAAATTGTAGCTAATTATACTTTTAGCTAGAAAATATTCATTATAAAATTTTACAAAATATTTACAAAATACTCTCTACATGTTGGTCACCTCTTTGTCAAATTGGCAAAATATTCTGTATGTGTCGGCCACCTCAGTCCGATATGTACTAAACATTTTCCATGCATTGGACACCTCTGTGGATGATTTTGTAATAAATGTTTTGCAAATAAAGGTACATATAGCTACAATTTCCCATTGTCCCTCTGTATGACTCCCTTAGGGGTGACTCTCAGGACACCTGGTAAAACGGAGGACGTTTTAGATCTCAATGATCTCTCTGTTTTTCTGCGGCTCTCCCTGACTTTTCAGGCTATACCTTCTGCTTCTTCAGTACCCTGGCACTTTTTCTCTCTCACAGCATTTATGTTGAATTTAACTGTTTGTGGATCTCCCTTCTTTGCTAGACTGCGAATTCCTGAGGGTTGAGAAGGGCACCGCCTTAGTTATTTTTATGTGCCTAGTGGCTGGTAGAGGACCCGACACATGTGGACCCAATAAATGATCATGAAATTGAATTGACTCTTCCAGGGGGCCTATTGGCTTAAAATCACACCGAGGTAGACATTACTAATATAAGTCTTTCCTAAGGGTGGAATGTTATGTATTTTTATTTTATTTTTACGGGAGAGTGTAGAGAATGCTTAAGGGCACTAATGGTGAAAAAAGTATGTAGGATATTTTATGACACTTCCTCTCTGTGGGCATTTCCAGTCCTAGAGCCTCATTATATAGTGCACAGGAAAAAAATCTTTTTTATTTATTTCAATGTTGATGCAGCTACTTGGCCAGTAGAGGGAGAAAATATAATACAAAATACGAGTGGTAATGTGTAGCTCTCTCCATCATAAATGATGTGATTTGTAAATTTTTCTTCTTTAATTTTAGGTCAGAATATGTATGACGTGATCTAAGTATATGTAGTTATCCAAATCATCTCGATCAACCCCCCAAATTGTAAAATCTTACCCTTATTTTTCTTTAGGTTGAAAGAACTCGGCAGAGTATTATATTTGAGAGCCGGTAAGCTCTCATCTAAAATTAATGGGAAATTATGCCTTTCAGAGAGAGTGGCAATTTCCAGATGCTCATTTCTTCTCTCATTGCACACTAATTAAATGAACTGGAATATTTAAGCTCTAGATATTCTGTTGCATAGGTTTGGCGGCAGTTAGCCAAAATCTGACGATGCAGGATGAAACTACTTCTACAGCACAACAGAGATGTGCTTATCAGTTTGGAAGGGGGTGAGCATGTGGGTAGGGTGTGGTTGTCCATATTGTGCCAGGTAATGCAAAGTGTGTGTGTGTGTGTGTGTGTGTGTGTGTGTGTGTCAAAGTGTGTATATGTGTACCTTACTAAATTAAAACTATGGTTGCCCAATGAAAGCATGATGTATAAAATGCTTATTAATAAAACAGGTAAATTAAAGGATGATTATTCACAGCAAAATCAGATTCATTTCTGTATAATTCCCAGCTCTCATCAGTGTACATCAAATAAAATTAGATCAACAGGATACATAGATTTTTTTTCACACCCATTGCAAAACATTTACCGTTTAGGTAAAAAAACATATCATGAAAACTAACAAATCTGAAAGAATATTAGCTACAGTAACAGATAGTTTGTGATAAACATACCATACCATCCTCCCATTCTTAAATCACTCTCATTCACTTCATTTGCTCACCTTTTCTTCTTATACCACTCTGAACTTCCTAGAACCCATATTCCATACTCTATCAAGGGCCCTCAAACTTTTTAAACAAGGGGCCAGTTCACTGTCCCTCAGACCACTGGAGGGCCGGACTGTGGGCCCCGGGACGAGTTGGCTGCTAAGCAGGACAGGCAGCGGCGGCAAAAACACCTGGCAGGCTAGATAAATGTCCTCAGTGGGCCGCATGTGGCCTGGGGGCTGAAGTTTGAGGACTTCTGTACAGATTTTGTGTTTTTATTTTGAAATCATTTAGATTCTATTCAATTTTCAGAAACAATAAAAACAGATGCTGTTTGCCCTTTCCTATTCTTTCAGTGGTAACATCTTGCAAAACCTATGTAAATTAGAACCAAGATATTGACATTTATACAGTCAAGTTACAAAACATTTCTGTCATTAGAGGGGTCCTTCATTTTACCTGTCTAAGACACAACTACCTCCCTTTTCCACCCATATACATAATCTGCTCCCCACTTCTATAATTTTGTTAATTTATTATATAAGTTGAATAATACAGTATGTAATCTTTTAAGATGGCTTTTTTTTTTCTCTCTCACACCATAGACTTCTCTGGAGGTTCATGCAGGATGTTGGGTTTGTCAACAGACAATCCTCCTGTTGTCAAGTGGTGCTCAGTGGCACGAATGTACCACAGTTTAACCATCCACCGTTAAAAGCTATCTAGGTTGTTTCCAGTTATCACCTGTTGTGATGTTTCCATAAAAATTTATGTACAGATATTGTGTGAATCTAAGTTTTTATTTCTCTGGAAAAAATGCTCAGGGGTACAATTGCTGTGTCATATGATAGGAGTGTTCCCTTTTAAAGAAAATGCCAAGCTTTTCCAGAATGCTGCATCATTTAACATTCCTACCAGCGATGTATCCAGGTTTGGTGCGTCTGCCTAAGCAATGGTGATGTCATTATATTCTACGTTAGCCATTTTGATATACGTGTGGTGCTACGTTATGGTTTTAATTTACATTTCCCCAAAGGCTAGCAATACTGAATGCCTATTCATGGGCTTATTTGCCATCTTACTGTCCTCTTCACTGAAATATCTCTTCATTTGTTTTGACATTTCTCAATTAATTTTATTTTTTTCTCAAATGAATTTTAAAAGTTCATTATGTATTCTAGTTACTAAATTCTTTGTTTTGTTATGTTAATGAGATCTTTTTAAAAATTTAAACAATGTGATTAAGTCTAATGTATTGATTTTACCTTCTATGGAACATATTATGGTGTGAACCAATTTGAGATGGCTAATGGGTACAAACATAACTGTTTATTAAGAAGGTCTAATGTTCAATAGTAGAGTAGGTCACTATAGTTAGCAAAAATTTATTGCACATTTCAAAGTAGCTAGAAGAGAGGCTATTACACATTCCAGGAATGTAACAAATACAGGTACCCCATAAAATAAAAAGAAATTGGGCTTATGTAAGAGAGTAAACAATAGCACTTGAAGAAATTGAAATTACAAGCGATGAGTCATTAAGTCCAGATAGAAGAGTCTATAAAAAGGGGAACTCAGAGACATAGATTTCAGAAGCCAACCACCAAAATAGAGAGGGTTTAGGGCATGGATATCCTGTGAGCAGAGTCCACTGGGCTGCATTCACTTAGATTTCAAGTTTTCTCACCTAGCTCGTCCATCCCTGGTAAGTAGACACAGTTCCTCTACTAGGTCCTCTGTAACATGCAAAAATCTGTCCTAACTACAGAACATTGGTCTCCAATATATGTGCAGGTAACTGCCATTCACCCACCATCTTATCTATAGCCTAGGGAGCTGCACGTACATATCTCAAGCCACTGTCTACCTGTTCCCTATCCATATTTTTTCCTATCTCCTTACCTCAACTCCTTTTGGATTAGAATCTTAATATTAGCTGTTGCTATTATCCACTATCTGGCATACACGTGCAGGCATACACACGTACACACATCCATTTGTTCCATGTATGACAACTTCATGGAACAGATCTTTTTGCTCACATCCAGGGATTGACAATTCACGAACTTCTTGCCTGGGTTCTTACTCAAGAAAAGGGGAAAAATCCAACCAAATTAAAAGGTAAAAGTTTCAATCTAGATTTAAGGGTAAACAACAAGTTCAATATAAAATAATTATTATTTTAGATATCTACTAACAGAGAAAGTTAAAAGAAATAGCTAAGATATTGCCCAGCTGTATTAATCCTTTCCCTCTTTCTCTGCCACTTCCACTCCACCATTTAGAAATATTAAAATGTAGGAACAAGATGTAATATAGAAATATAGACCATGATAACATTCTCAACTAAATGATATCAATAGCATGTGCGAAACTCAGTCTTCAGCATTCCATAACAAAGTTATACGGGCAATAGTGAAATTAAATATAATAAGTTTAACTTTAGTGAAGCTGAACCAATATGGACTTGGCTTCTCGGGAGAGTAAATGGACCACCAATAGGGCTGAAAGAAGGCAGAGGGTAGAGATGTATAAAAAGAAGGATCAAGGGACACAAACCGTGGCCAGAGACATGGACACATCTGAGCT
The DNA here is from genome assembly GCA_963574575.1 of Galagoides demidoff. Lineage (NCBI taxonomy): Eukaryota > Metazoa > Chordata > Mammalia > Primates > Galagidae > Galagoides > Galagoides demidoff. The sequence goes on from CAUYQV010166679.1 coordinate 45,174, forward strand.
CCTACAAGGCCTTGCAGGGCATGATAAAGACTTTGGTCATTATTCTGAGGACAACACTAACAAAGCAGCTTTTAAGCTGACCAGAGAACTTTATAATAGTACTGTCTGGAAATAAACCAGCAATTTTTCACATATTTTTCACTACTCAGCAAAAAGAATAAAACTTTTAAAATATGGATGCCTGACTACATCAGTAATTACGGTGTAACAGGTATGTTTATTTTCAATGTACATTTTTTAAATGTGCATTTAAATCTCAACATGAGAAATGCACATTCTGAGTGACCTGCACTTTGGATTACTTTGTGCCCATGGACATCAATGGAGTAAACACATGGACTATATTTAAAGAACCCATTGGTTTGAACATCCTTAAAAGTCTATTTAGCCCCCATATTTTTTAACTCTATAGCTGATTTGGGGATGGAGGGGAAAAATGCCCATTTAGCTGCATGGTGTCCTGTCCAGTGTTATACAAACTTGACTGAAATGATGTTGGTAGGAGGCTAATATCTAGCAATGAATCATCACTCTACTTGAGTACATATTTCCCACCCAATACTTGGGATGTCTGGGAATCTTTAGAACACTAGAACTGACGTGGGGTTTATCATGCAACTTGGAGAGGTTAGCTAATCTAAAATGATCTTAGGCATATTTTTTTCTGTAGCACTCGGCAGCAGCTTTTCAGAGGCCTAATATAGATCAGTATTTCAAAGCCCTACAAGCATTGCTCGCACTTCAGCAAAAGCCAGATAGACTTTTAATAAATGACTAGCCGACATTTTGGGAAGATAATAATCAATAACAGAAGCACAGGGAAAGTTGCTCCCCAAACCCCTCAGAAAGCAGAAAAAGCAGCAGAATTTGACACCATATAGGTCACAGTATCCTCAAAACCTATGCATTGTCCATTTTTCTGCTTCCAGTGACATTACTGCTTTTTATAACTTGCTATTTCATCCCAACTTATATTTGAGAGGAACTGGAATCAGCATAAAGAGATAACAGAGGTGAAAAGTATCACAGCTCCTTTCTTCCCTTTTGTATTACGTGGAGCTACTCTTTAGCCCGTCTCCAATCTGAGAAAAATACGTGTCCTAGACATTTCAAAGGTTAGAAATTTAATGGACAAGAGATAAATACATTTTGTAGATTCTATAACTGAATACTACCCTGTGGGTGATCTCACAAGTCTATGGGCTAATGACAGAGTCTTAGAGGTATAAAATCAAGTCTGCCTAGAATTTCTGTTCACACCTTTCATTAAAGAGATGGTTACCTCCCAGACTCCCTTAGATAGATGTGTCTTTCCCACTATCCCCACCTTAGTGTCTGAATAGCCTATGTGTCTGAGGGATAGCAACAAGATTCAAAGGGAGAGAGGTCTGAGTTAAGTAGAGAAAGCACACCTTAAACTGGGCTTACTAGTACTTAGGTTTTAAAACTTCCTCGTAGATGGGCCAGTGTGTAACATGCACCTTCTGTTATCAGGACTTAGATTCATATGTGTCTTCTCAAAATATGCCTAAGTCTATTATCTCGTTTGCTTCTTATAATTTTTAAAGTCCCCACATTTAGATAAGCCCATTGGTGAAAAATGAAGTGTTAGACCAGAAGTTAAAATTCCTAAGGAATTTAGAGAGCCTGGAAGCCTATAGCTAATATTCATATTTGCTTGGAGACATGGCTCTAAGTGACTCAGGACAATGCCTTGCTGGAAATTGATGCTATGATTATAGCTCAGAAGCTAAATCTTTAAAGTCATAATAAAATAGCTCCCCTGACACCACTGCATTCTAGCACTCCTTGGATCAACTGGTTCACTGGGTGTGCTCTCTCATGCATACGAGGGCCTTAGCAGAATGTCCAGGCATGTTTATAAGAGTCCTTTTGAGAAAAAATATATCTGGGGCTCAGGTTCCAGCTCTTGGTGGGGTTCCTCAGTCCTGCTCTACATCGAAGCCCCAAGTGGCTTCCTCATTCATGTGTCTGGTACCTGGGATGAGTTGCCAGAACAGCTGGCTCTAGCCAGGCATTTTTCCTATGCTGTTGGCCTCTTTGTATGACATGTTTCACTTTATTACAGAATGGGGAGCTCAGAGTAGCTTCCTGCAGGGCAGCTGGGTTCCCTCGGGTGATCGGGCCAAAGCTGGGCAGAAATCCCAAAGCTTTTTATAAAGCCTCAGAATGCCCCCACACCCCTACATTACATAAGTTAAGCAAGTCACCAAGTCCTGCCCAAATCTAAGAAAGGGAAAATTAAACTATACCTTACAACAGGTGCAGTAGCCAGGACTTTGAAGTATGTTTACCATAATGATATATGTATTTAACACCGATCCTTTCTTACATTCTTTAACAAAGGCACGGAATATTTTCTGTTCATATTTTTTCCAACTACAAACTGGTAAGAATGATCCCTGCCCTTTTCTTGCAATAGTGACACAATATGAAAGTTAAAAAGAAGTATGTTGTTAACTTATTCAAAAATAAAACATTTTACATAAAAAATAATCACATCAGAGTTAATACTACTCATTTCATAAGACAACTGAATTTAATGTAGTTCTGCTACTTATTTTCATAAGGCCACAGGCAAAGTGCTTAATATCATTGAACCTTAGTTTCCACTCTTCTGAAATAGAAAAGGACTATAAGAAAGCTGACCTCGATGTTTATTATATTTAACACGCTTAATACAATTCCCATTATGCAACAAATACACAATAAATGCTAGCATACTGATATAAGTTCTTTCCTATCAAATGTGAACTCAAAAAGGTGACGGTCTGGTAGAAATTGTAAGACCAATCCCTTATAAATGTCAGACTCCATTCAATACCCTGAAGATGTCAACGTTTGCAAAGGCAATGTGCTAAGAAGAAAATTTTCCCCTTTTATTTCTCTAATCAGCACACAAGTATATACTTCTTGTTACCGAAAGCCACCAGTAGGAGGCTCAGTATAATTAAAAGATTGATCTTCTGGAAACAATGCTTAATAACAGGCATGAAAAAGGGCGAGTGATTTTGCATTTTCAAACACTGTCCTCATGTTAATTTAACCTGGGTTATTTGTTTTTTTTTTCTTTTGTTTGTTTTTTGTTTTTTGGGATGGAGCCTCAAGCTATCCCCCTGGGTAGAGTGCCATGGCATCACAGCTCAGAGCAACCTCCAACTCCTGGGCTCAAGCAAGTCTCCTGCCTCAGCCTCCCAAGTAGCTGGGACCAGAGGCACCCGCCACAATGCCCAGCCATTTTTTGGTTGCATCCATAATTGTTGTTTGGCGGGCCTGGGCTGGGGATTCAAACCCACCACCTTAGGTGTATGTGGCTGGCGCCTTAGCCAATTCAGTCACAGGCGCCGAGCCTTAACCTGGGTTATTTGTGAACCAGCTAGAGTCTGAGATCTAGGTTGAAATCAATGGACCAGAGGGAAAAGGAGTCAAACTCCCACTGGCTAGTCCCTTCGGATCAGTGAGAACCTCATGAATGAAAAACGTGGTGGAACATCCATTTCACATGCTCTAGATGCTAGCAGTTTAGATTTGCAAGGGCAATCTTCTGTATTTTGCTTATTGTCTGAAGTAAAAGAAATCTATTTTTATACTGATACATATGCCTCTATGTATAGACACACATGGACATTTTTATATTAAAAAGTAAAATAAAAAACAATTTCAGTGGGTCTAAACAACTTTTTCTTTTTTTACTCCAAAATCTCTACACATTTAAACAAACAAATAGACATTAAATAATTATTTACTGCATTCATTTTCAAACTTTCTTTACCTAAGGATCTTTGGAATAACACATTTTTATCATCACCTTTTTGATGGTTTTATTTTATGTTCTCTACTTATGCTTCTTGGCTAGTATTTTTCCACCTTTGTTTTCCCTTCAAAGCTATTTCTGTTTTGTTCTATCAATCTTTAATAGTTGATTATTTTTCTTCAGAAACTATTTTAGTGAGATATTTATTGAGAACTAGGCATGAGCAAAAACTGGCATAAAATATTAGTCATTATAGATTTGGTTTTTATTGTTTTTGGATTTTTTTATCCTAATATTATAACCTCTTTGTATATATTTCATTTTCTCTCCCCTTCCTCAATGAAAATTTGCTCTAAAACCAGAAAAAGACTTAGTCAGTGCTTCTAGATTATGGATTATTATCTCTAATACAAACATCAACAAAGAAATAAAAAATAGAGGTCAAAAAATATATCCTGGGTGGTCATATATATGATTCAGCTTGCAGAAAATGTGAAAATTTTCACTTATATAAATCATTTCAGCCCGTAGTAACCTGCACAGTAATCAAGCAATCAGTCAAAAACTCCTGACCTGAATAATTCAGTGATTTTTGCTAGGTCATCCAAACTGTGTGGGAAATATATTATATTGTATGTAATTCCTCAATCTCAAAAAAGCAGTACAATTTGTGTCACCTGAACATGTCTTTTTATTACAATTAGTTGGGTTGGGTCCAAATTTATTAATTTCATGCTCATTTTGTATTCAGATAGCTTTCAGCCAAACAAAACATTTATTTTTTACATGGGATATCTCATGAACATCACAATGCACTGTATCAGCTAATTTATTTATGTGGAAATGTATACACATCATCTGAGCTTCTGATTGGCATCTATGAAATTTGTGAAGAATCTGAGATCTGAGATTAGAAGTTGGGACCAGAATACAATTCAAGAGTGAACTTTAAAAAATCTTAACAATTAGTTGCAAGGAGAAACACACACACAAAAATGTCATGGCAGAAATAGTTAAATTCTATTCTTCTGAGGGATTTCTGTGTTGGAAAATGTAAGAATTACACTTTTCTGTTATCATGTTTATAATTAAAAATAAAATATATTCAACAAAAGCACCTATGGACAATATGAACTCTCTTTAAAGGAATGGACTCTGAAGTGATTATGCAATTTCAAACAACTGAATCACTGAGAATGTTAGAATTAATATTTATCACATAACAACTTTTACCTCTTTTATTGAATCTATTGGGCCACATGAGAAATGTCAAGTGCACGTGCTATTATCTTCTAAGAAGAAATAGCAGCAACAAAATAAAGGAAATAATTATCATATGGCCAAAGGGTTCTGTTAAGTTGGCATTTCCCATGATTCTGTCCCTAAATACCCTAAAAAGCTTAGTAGCCAATTATTCACAAAAAGTGATAAAATCTAAATGAAATCCTTTTCTTTAGACTTTTAATCTTTTTATTTTTGACTTTATTGGACAAAGTATGAGTAGTCAAAAAAGCAGTTCTTTGAGACAAAGAACTCAATTCTCTAAACGGTAAAACCATCAAACCTACTATTTTGTAGTTCTATTACTGTATAACATGTTACATATTCTTTTTTTTTTTAATTGTGGGGGATTCATTGAGGGTACACAGAACCAGGTTAATTGATTGCTTTTGTTAGATAAGAACTCTATTATATTTCTGTCCTGCCCCCAAAAGGTGTATGCACTCCTTGACCCCCCCCCACCCCCTTTCTCAGCTCTTTCCATCCCCCACCCTCCTCTGTGTACTAGGACCTTAATTGTCCTCATATCAGAATTGAGTACATCGGACTCTTATTTCTCCATTCTTGTGATGCTTTACTAAGAATAATGTGTTCCACATCTATCCAGGTTAATATAAAAGATCTAAAGTCTCCATCCTTTTTAGTGGCTGAATAATATTCCATGGTATATGTATACCACAGATTGTTAATCCATTCCTGGGTTGGTGGGCATTTAGGCTGTTTCCACATTTTGGCGACTGTAAATTGAGCTGTGATAAACAGTCTAGTGCAAGTGTCCCTGTGGTAAAAGGATTTTTTTCCTTCTGGGCTGCCCAGCAATGACATTACAGGATCAAATGGGAAGTCTAGCTTGAGTTCTTTGAGTGAACTCTCCAATCTTCTTTGCAAAAAGGTTGTATTGGTTTGCAGTCCCACCAGCAGTGTAAAAGTGTTTCCTTCTCTCCACATCCACACCAGGATCTGCAGTTCTGAGTTTTTGTGATGTGGGCCATTCTCACTGGGGTTAGGTGATATCTCAGGGTGGTTTTTATTTTCATTTCTCTAATAATTAGGGACAATGAGCATTTTTTCATATGTTTATTAGCCATTCGTCTGTCTTTAGAGAAGACACCTTAATCTAAGGCATGAAACAATTAAAATCAGCAAAGAAAGTGTGGGGAAAACACTGCAAGGTATGGCCTGGGGAAGGACTTGATGAGGAAGACCTCCACGGCAATCACAACAACAACAACAAAAATAAACAAATGGGACTTAATGAAACTGTAAAGCTTCTGTACAACTAAGGCGACAACAACAACCAAAGGAAACAGACAACCTACATACTGGGAAAGGATATTTGCATATTTTGATTCAGCCAAAGCTTGATAACTAGGGTCTCCAGCGATTCTAGTTAATAAACATAAAAAGAGCCAAGAATCCCTTAGATCACTGGGCAAGAGAGATGTCACATATTCTTTAAAGGAATCTACTATGTAAAAATCTAGATATTCGTTTCACAAAATGATTTCCCATAAGATTCCTTTAAATAGTATATTCTTCTAACACACTTAAAATTGCATTATCTCTTCAAAACTTAATTCACAAACATTAACATATGACATGCAGTCTTTAAGTGTATCTATTTTCTCAATTATGTTTTACATTTCTAGAACACAGTACAGTTTAATGTATTTGAAACAGATTGTTTTATGTATTTAATATTTATAAATAGCTGTAAAAGTTGTTGGGGACATTATTGCCTGTCATCTCTTTTATAATGAAGACACTGTGACTCAGAAAAGTACATTTTCCGAATTTCACCACCTACAGAAGGATAAAGTCAGTGCCGTAGCCCAGGACTTCTACTTTTAGATTGATAGTTTTTTCTATATAATCACAATAACTCACATTTTAAAATCTTAGGAGTTTCTCTCATGAGTAATGTTTTTTTATAAGTTAATAGACAACAAATCCTTTGTGAATGTTTCTTCTCATTTTAGAACTTTGGTTCCAGACTGGACCTACCATGAAATATTTTATTCAGTTCCTTAATTGTACTGGCTCTCTTTGTGCAGATACTTTTCCCCTCATATTTAATCATACACTGTGTATTAAGTTTTATTTTAGTCCATTGTGCTTTTTTTACAGGAATCTTTATCTTCAAATGTGTACAAAATTTCCAGTATCTAAATTATCACCCAACCTAGTCAAATACAAGTTTTTTAAAAATGAAAATATCTCATGAAATTAATATTCATTAGAATTAATGTTCCACAGTTACACATTTTTCCTTTTATACTGTTTTGATTCATTTTGTTTATATTGACTCTCCAGGTGCTTATGGTTTTCCCAATAGCACAAGGACTGTGCACGTTGATGTGCCTGTGATCTGTGCTCCTTGAACGCCCAGGGAAACGTTCAACACGCTTGAAATGCCTCTCAGGAACACAAGATGGTATCTTGTGTTGAATACCTTTCTAGAATTCCTACTGTTTTCCAGAATGGTTCTGTGGACTCTCACAGTTGCCCTCCCTATTTTACTGTGTGATGGATGTAGCGGACATGAGGATGATCTTTATATCCCCTTTTATTCTAAGAAAAATCATGACAAGAGATTTCAAGCAACACAGCATCAGTTTTAAACCATGTTAGAGAATCTTTTTTATTTCATTCCACTTCTCCACTACATGACTTGATAGTAATATATAACTTTGCATTGTGTTAATCTTCATAATCAAATAGCAGAAGATTTTTATATAATGTCTTCTGTATAATCTAATAAAATGAACATGTGCCTAATTACGGGAACCATCAAGTAGAAGTGATGACATTATTGGGTGTTCACTGTGATTCTGGATTATGATTTTAGTTCTTTCTTTCCTTGGGAAGCAGCATTTCCAAGCTGTCAAAGAATTAGAGTTTCTGTATTCTACATGGTAATTAGCACACCCCATTCTTGTATTAATCATTTGGCTTTCAGTTGTGACAGGGCTGATAGAATGAGGACCCTTGAGTTATTAGTAAGGAGATTTTAGATTAAGTCTTTCCTTCATCGCCCATGAGTGGAAGTCAAATTTATCTAACAACCCATATTCTTTATGAATATCTTTAACTCTCCTAACCTTTCAAGGCTTCTCTACAACCATCTCTCTTATTCTATTCTGCATCCCATATTTCATCCAGATCATTATTTTAATGTACCCATAAAAAATTATGATTAAGGCCAGGTGTGGTTGGCTCATGCTAGGATCCTAGTACTCTGGGAGGCCAACACAGGTGGATTGCTTGAGCTTATGAGTTCAAGACCAGCCTGAGCAAGAGCAAGACCTTGTCTCTACTAAAGATTAAAAAAAAAAAAAAAACTGAGGCCAGAAGATTGCTTGAGCCCAAGAGTTAGAAGTTGCTATGAGCTATGATGATGCCATGGATCTCTATTGATGGAAACAACTTGAGACTTCGTCTCAAAAAACAAAACAAAACTATGATTTGATCAGAACTGTTGAGGTGTTTATTTCATCAAGTTAGCATGGCCCAATTTGTATGGTTCACAGTATTTTTCTGTACTCTCTGTTGTCTCTTCCTTTAGATCAGCAGTTCTCGAGCTATGGGTTGCGATCCCTTGGGACTGTATTAAAGGTTCACAGCATTAGGAAGGTTGAGAACCGCTGCTTTAGATACTATAATTTCCACTTGAATAGACCTACATATTAGACTGTTCTCCCTTATTTCTATCCTGGAATACTAAAACAAATAACAGCATTTAGCTACTTTTTTGACTACTGAGAATTAGAGTAATTGTATTTGGGGATATTTGGATTCTTTGTCTACTTTGCCTATTTGAATGACTAAAGTTCATTTCACTCAACGTTAAGATACATGGATTACACTAATACTCTTTAGTACCTGTATAGTACAATCCGTAATACTCTGACATGCATATAGAGAAAATTTCTATGAGTTTCTAGGCACTTCTTTGGGAGGAAATGCTTTGTCTCCACAGCATTAGTATAGTCTTTTGTACTTTTAAAGAGATTATAAATACATCATGCAACTTGATCCTCAAAAACCCCTCTGAGAAGGCCTGGACACTTTAAAGACAAAGAAATAGGCTCAAAGAGATTTTTCTAACAAAGCTGGTTAGTTAGTAGCAAAATTAGATCTCCTGGTGCTTACCCTGTGCTCTTTCTGCTACACTGAAGGCTTAGCTGAAAAGGTTGAAAGGAAATTTATTTTTCTGACAGATGGTAGGATTTATTTTTTTATACCTGACTTAGCTTTTTATTTATTGGGAATAAAGGCTATCAATATCTGGGAAGTTGTATTTATGGGTAAATGATTGCAAATAGTAGCCTGATACCTTGTAGTTTATCCTATGATTTATTTTCTTTTTTTTGCAATATAACATTTTTAAAAGTTTATTCATTTCTTATTTTTTAATATTAAAAATACTTTACTTTAGATAAGCTATAAAATCTTGAAAATATAAACAGGATGAAACCACTGATAATGTCACTACCCAAAAGAAAATCTTTTCCATAAATCAGGAAATATCATATCGGTGACATTATGTTAAGATTGTAAGTCAATTTCTTATTAATGGCATCAACCTCTAATTACATCTGGAATATGTTTTCATGTCTTTGAATACGTTAAGAGGACTCATAATATTTTATAATCTAGATCTACTACCTACATTTTACCATTTTACTATTTATCAGGAATTCATTCTCTTTTTAGCTTTTTATATTATAAATAATAATGTAATAACCTTAGAATTATGTTGAAAATATAAGAATGACTTCACGGGATATAAATGTTTTTAAAACCCTTGTTACAAACTGCCAAATGTTTTCCTAAATCTTCTATCAATTTACATTCCTCTGGCAGTGTAGTGATTACTCAGCATTCAATTGTCTGGCTTAATTTAATATTTGACAATTTGGCCAACTTGTCAACTTGCTTTGATTTATGTTGCTTTGATTATTAGTAGTTTTGTTTTCAGTTTTAGGAGGACATTTTGAGTCCTTTTCCATGCATTATATTTTAAGTATATTTTTCCTTCTTAATTCTAATTTTGCCATATCTGAAATCTTTCTTCCCTGTCTCCTCATTTCCATGGGTTTTTCAGCCTTATGCAACTGAGATAATCTCTTAAGAGAAGTGCCTAAATCATAATTAGTCATGTGGTTCTTCAGTGGTCCTTTCTTCTTCTGAATAGTCAGTAATTTTTTTATGATTTTCTAAGAAGAATGGATACTTCTAACTTCCTTGATGTTGCAGAGAATGACAATTCGTTATGATAAAGCCTTATAAGTTAGTAGGTCGATTTACTTTGATTTCATCTCTTCTCCACTCTCCCTGGTTAAGTCACTAAGGAAAAAAAAATTTCTTAACTGCCTTAATGCTATTTTACTTTATTTTCCTTGTTTGAGACCAACATAAAGGAGCATCATATTTTATATATTCTCCTGGAGCTACATTTTTACCTGACAATACACTTCTGTGTTCATCCTTGTGGATGTATATATTCATAATTTATTCATTTTCAGTGCTATGTAGTATTCTTCTAAATAAAAGCACTGCAAAGTATTTACTGATTCTTCTAAACATGGGTATATGAACTGTTTCCAGTTCTTCATCATTAACTATAATGGTATTAGCATTTTCATACATTTTCCTGCTGGATATTTGCAAAAATTTTTCCAGGGTAAATAAATAACAGATTTATTAGGTTACAACATGTCATTCTTGGAAGGAGACATGAAACTAGTATAAAAATAATTATATTTTTAATCATAGGATGAGGGGATCACAACTTTCCTGGTTGCTATAGTTAAGACAAGATGATAAGAAATTATTTTTAAAGTCTTAGTTTTAAAAAAAAGAGAGAGAGAGAGAGAAACAAACAACAAAAGCCATCTCCAGGTTTAACCATGTTCAAATTTCCTTTGATTTTGTTCTAAAATTGTATTTTATGTCCTGCGAGCCTAAGTGTGATGCACCTGCTCTGGACAATGGCAATTCAAACATACCCAAGGGTGCTATCTTAGCACAATGGTAGAATTAAAGAGCCCAGGAGAGAAACACTCTGCAGTGACCAAGGGACTTTCCAAAATAAGAGCTGTGAGCATTCATTGTTGATCATAAATAGTAATTTCCTATTTCTGTGGTATCAGAACTTGGATTCAGGACACAAAATGAATCTGGAAATCCAAAGAGATTGCCAAAGGGAGGCAAAAACTGGGTGTCAGAATATGGAATCAGGAAAAGGAAGAAACTATTCCAGAGGGGGAAGCTCAGGGGCAAGGGACCAAGTGAGAGTCTGAGAACAGGTGAGAGCTGTCAGATGGGGTACGCAGCATGATAATTAGCCAACAGATAAAACACAGACATCTACTTTAATTTTCTACTGCAGCAGGGCAACCAATAAAGGAAGGCCATTGGAAGGCAACTTAGCACCAAGGAGACAGGCAACTCTTAGAACAGCCTAGAAGTGTGATGAGATGGAGAAAATGTCCTTGGTAAAAGTGCCTCTTAGGGAGAGTGTTACCTTTACTTGAAAGGCAAGCAGTGACCAACAAGTGCTTTTGGGCGAAAGCTCGAACAATGAAGGCACCAATAGTGACCCACATTTCAGAGAAAGGAATGAATCCAGTTCTGTCTGAGACTATTAGAAAATGCTTTTCTCCTGAGAAGGGGAGAAAATAACAACAAGTTGAAGAGAGAGGAATAAGGGAAGAAGAAGAAGAAGATTCAAGGCTCAGTTAAAATCCTTTCTACAACTACTTCTATGGACCTTCAGCAAAAGATTTTTTTTCACATGAAGTACATGCATCAGTAGATAGGCAGAAATCAAATCCTGTTAAAGGGATGAGTTTTAAATCTGAGTGGAGTTGGGGTGAGATCAAGACAGCGTGCAAAGATGGGAGAGGTGAAAATGAAGGTAAGCCAGGGGAAATGAGCACTAGGGACTTTTTGGCCACAGCAGAGATGACTTTCTATTGTCAGCTATAGAACTCTGTGAAAATAAGCTCAGTCAGATGGACAGGGAGATGAAAGCCCTTGGTTACTGGGAACGTGTGAGAGAACCTCAATACTCTGGTACTGAAGTGCCAAGCTTAACACAGAAGCTTCCTCAAGACCAACCTTAGACTGCTTTGATGAATAGTCTGAATCTAAAGTTTCCCATGTATTCCTGACTTGGGCACAAAAATTGCTCTAGGGTCAGGAGTTGATCTGAGCCCATAAGGGCAGAGTGGAGTAGTTTAATATGCTAAGAATAAAACACTTCGGGCAAGTGGTCAAATTTATAGCACACATGAGTCAAAATGAGCACGTGAAATCAGTTTAAATGAGAAATACAGCCTAAAAAGATACTTGGCATTGAAGCAAGGCTGAAGTTAATAATAATGTGCACTTATATAAGATAAGGTTATTTTAAAAGTTAGCCTCATTAGGGTTTTTGAAATAGTTTTCCTTTTTAAGTTTGTCTTATGCTAAAGACTTCTGGCATGATTTAGCGGGAGACATGGAAGGAAAATTACAAAGGAGTGCACAAGAGGAAAATTGAAAATAAACATTCTCCCTAAGAGGCACTTTTCAGAATAACATTTGCTCCATCTCATCACACTTGTGAGATATGTTTCTAGGCTGTTCCAGAACAAAACAAACTCTGAGTAGGAGAGAGAGAGAAAGTGAAAGTGGGGAGAGAACTGGTAGAAAGAAAAGAATCAAGCAGATTGCAACTCCACCACCTCCAACCAGAAGACGGGCCTTGTCACAGTTTCCCGGTGGCCACCTAGCTTGCTTCTTGTTAAGGGCTATGTTGCAAAGTAAGAGGGGAAAATAAAACTTAAGATCTGATACCTGTGATGCAAGAACAAACAAACAAAATACCCCAATGCCATCCTTCTTGAGTGCTGCATCTGTCATTACCAACATCCGTGTGGTAATGGACAGATGAAGTCCATTTCTCTTTTATCTCAGTCCCCTTGGACTTCTCTTCTCTCCCTTTACCTCTTGACTCCCCTGGTTGTCTTGCCTTTTGTCCTGATTCTTGAGTATGGTACATGCTTTCCAGTTAGATTTTTCTTAAGCATCTAGCCTGGGACTTTTCTCTTTTCATACCCTGTTTTCTATTAAGAACAGTTGAATTGGCTTGGCGCCTGTGGCTCAATCAGCTAAGGTGCCAGCCACGTATACCTAAGGTGGCGAGTTCGAATCCCCAGCCCTGGCCCGCCAAACAACAATGATGGCTGCAACCAAAAAATGGCTGGGCATTGTGGTGGGTGCCTGTGGTCCCAGCTACTTGGGAGGCGGAGGCAGGAGACTTGCTTCAGCCCAGGAGTTGGAGGTTGCTCTGTGCTGTGATGCCATGGCACTCTACCCAGGGGGATAGCTTGAGGCTCCGTCTCAAAAAAAAAAAGAACAGTTGAATTTCAAGATTAAAATTGGCAGCCTATCCAGATTTAAATCCTAACTCTAAGACATACATACACATACATAGGTCAGAGTATGATCTCAGGCAAACATGACTCCCTCTGGACCGCTCTTTCCAAATTTATAAAATGGTAACAATAATACTACCTTCCTCTCAAGGATGCTATGAATATAAGTGATTTAAAATAGACAAATGCTTAGAACAATGCCTGGCACACAGCACCATCAACCCTTAACTGTATACTGTTGCTTACATGTAGATAAATACCATATCCACTCCTGTGTATTCAAATTCTTGTCAGCTTAAGAATAATCTCAGTTTCTTCTTTTTTTCCCCAACCAATTTTTCAGCTGCAATCTCATCCCTGCACCAATAAATTCCCGTAGGATACTACCACTAGACCATTCTGCTAACATCTTCACTAAACAGGCCCAATTCTGAAGTCATGATTTTTTTTCTCACATTATCTCTCATGCTATTATTTTTTGAAATGACACAACATTGTTTACACAACCTTAAAACTTCTTGATCAGTTTAAATTACTTATTCTGGAACTTCCACATTCCACCTTTCTCTGAGTTCTAGCTATCATTTTCAGATAGGTCCTTCACGTGTGCACATTTTTTTCTATTTCCTCTTCACTGCCTGGATCTAGACACTCATAAATGTTTATCTGAATCCCTGGTCTCCCACCCTCCACCCTCTTGCTTCGTCCACAGGTCTACAGGAGCACCAATTCATCGTGTTAAAGTTCTGATCTACCCTAATCATTCCTACTTCTAAAACTTGCTTAGTTTGGTTGGTTGGAGATTTTGATACTAATAATAATTTTACTTTTTTTCTCTTTAAAAATTGAATATGTTTAAAGCCGCTTCAATTATCTACCTACAAGGTGTGTCTCTGCATTTGTCTTCCCTGACACACACAGGCCTCTGCTCCAGTTATTTCCACAGCTCAGAGCTTCCCAATCACACGTTGTTTCCTAATTGCCATGATTTTACAGACTACTATGTATTTCTCTTTTATCTCAGTTTGTCAAAACTTTGCCGAATATTCAAGACCACATCAAAATTTCCTCTCTGCATGAAGTTTTCCTGATTGTCTCCTTTTCTGCATTAGATTCAGCAACTCAATGTTTCCTTAGAAATGTCAAAACTTGCTGTACTGTATACCTGAGAGAACCTACAATATACCTCAGACAGGGCTGGATACATGATTTATAATATTCTTACAATAGCCATAGGTGGGATTGTGTCTGCTTACACATGTAAGACTTGAAGATGAGAAATCAAACAAACTGGCCAAATACATCCCCAGTAATAGCCCAAAATAAGGACAGATATCAAATAGGTGTAGCTTTTTAAAGCCCCAAATAAGGACATATATCAAATGGTGTGTACTTTTTAAGCTATCACCTACAGCATATACAACTTGAGGTACTTACTGAAATGTAAATTCCTCATCACAGAACTACTGGGGAAAAGGGGTTAGAATCTTCATCTTCAATAATTTCCCCAGGTGATTTTTATGGATGGTACAATTTATAAAATAGTGACATAGTTCATAGAACTTCTCTATTATTGCCTCTATTATGGTATGTACTAAATTCTGTAGAAGATAAGTTTCTTGAGGGCAGGAAAGAGGCCTTATTTCCACATGTATCTGTCATAGTTCATAGCAGAGTGTTTTGTACATAATATATATTCAATATATTTTTGTTAAATTATTGCCAATTCCTGTGTAGCATTATAGCAAAAATTTTTACGAACCTGTTAAAAGCCAATAATGTATTTTCCTTATTGGCAAAGTGTAAGGAATATATTTAAAGATTTAACACATTTATACATAAACACATCCACATGTCCATATTAATTGCAGAACATTTGGAAGAATACAGAAAAACAAAAATAGAAAAAGATCAGATAAACCGAAGACAATATCTTTGTTACATTTATTTATTTCTCTAAGAATTCCTCCTATCTCCTGGCCATATATGCATATATAAATTTTATATGTATGTATATAATTTTTTTTATAAAAATGTAAAAATAGTAATGTTTTTTGTCAATTTTTATTTGATGGAAAATCTGGTGCCACCATTATTTAAGTGCGACTGTCAGTATATTGACCTCTTTTTTGCCAAGTTGTTTCCAAATTCTAATGGGGTTTCAGAAATAGTATAAATATTCTCACCCTTTTTCAGGAACAATTACAAGAGCTTATAAGTGAAATAGACTCAAAATGATAAGAGCTGTGGGTTCTTATCAATATGCTGACTTTCTCCATTTGGTGATAGTACGAGGTTTAGCACTAATATATTAAAAGAAGATCACATATGAAAAAATGTGACTGCCCATGTTAACAGATAAAAGTCCATGATCATTTTCAGAGGGAAAAACCACAATTATGTCATCCAAGGTTCTGGAAATTCTTGAGGCTTTCTCTTTCTTTCCAGCCAATAACTACAATGGTGATTCCAAGTGGATAAGAAAATTATTATTATTATTATAATTTTTTTTTTTGCAGTTTTTGGCCAGGGCTGGGTTTGAACCCGCCACCTCCAGCATGTGGAGCTGGCGCCCCACTCCTTTGAGCCACAGGAGCTGCCCAGAAAAGTATTCATCTCTAAAACTTTGACTCAGAATAGAAATTATTTTTTCTGATTCTCTTCACATATCTAAGAAAAATTTTAATGTTAAAAAAAGACACATGAGACTCATAACTTTAAACCCTTTAAAATGGGCAATTTTAAAGTGAAAGATGGCATATTCAGTAACTCATTATCTAGCCTGTCCCCTAAAAGCCCAATCCGAGGACAGTGAAAAGATTAAGCCATAAAGTTAAGAGAAAAAAATGTAATAAAAAAAAGGTGGTAGCAAAAACTTTTTTGAAATGCAAGAGCAGAAGAATAAACAACAATTCACTCAGCAGGTTCAAAAGACCTAGGCTGGCATTATGAAAAATTAAGAGGTAGCGTGAATTGTCCTAATGATCCCAAATATTGATAGGATGTTTATTTCAAGTACTTTTAGAAGTATAGAAAAAAGGTAAAGTTGGAAATAAATGGATTGGTTAAGGTGTAAGAACATGGATCTCTATTTTTTTCCCTATCATCCCACGAAGCAGGAAATGGTTCCTTCTCAATCTCCACATTAGTCCAGAGGAATATGCTGACCAAGAGATGATACAAGTTGGATTCCTGCCTCATATTATATAGAAGTTCTACATCTAACAAAGGATGGGGAGAATCTCTATAAGGAGAACTTCAAAACTTTGAGAAAATAAATAACAAAAGACATTAACAAATGGAAGAACACACCATGCTCATGGCTGAGAAGAATCAACATTGTTAAAATGCCCATGCTACCCAAAGCAATCTACAGATTTACTATAATCCCCATCAAGGCACCAATATCCTACTTTGAAGAACTTGAAAAAATAGTATTTTGAATAGCCAAAACAATTTAAAGAAATAAAACTCAGCAGCATAAAGGCAACCTGCTTGAATAACTTGAGTAAATGTTTCACCAAAGATGACATACAAATGGCCAAAAAGCCTTCAGAAAGATGCACATCATTAATCATTAGGGAAACATAAAACAAAGCCACAATAGATACCATTTTATAACCACTAGATTGACAACTATTTTAAAAAAAGAATAAAGTACTGATGAGGACGGAGACAAACTGGAACTCTCATGTATGACTGGGGTTAATGTGAATGTTTCATTTGGTACAGAAAATGCTCAAAAAACTAAAAATTGCATTATGACCCAGCCATTCCATTCACAGGTATGTACACAAAATAATTAAAAACAAGAAAACAAATATATGGACGTGAATTTTCACTGCAACGCTATTCACGATAGCCAAACAATTATTCATCAAGGGATAAATAGATAAACAAGTTCTGTTATATACATCACTGGGATATTATTCAGTCATTAGAAAGGAATGAAGTATTAATACACATGTACATCGTGCAACACGAATGAACCCTGAAAACATCACACTAAGTAAAAAAAGCCAGACATAAAAGTCACTTTTTGGGTGAGTTTGTTTACATAAAATAACCAGAAGGGCAGAATCCCTGGAGACAGAAAGCACACTTCGGGTTGCCGCAGGCTGTTAGGAGGGAGCAATGGTGAGCGACTGCTTAGAAGGGGATGGTGTTTCCTTCCAGGGTGACAAAACGTTTTGGAACTATGTGGAAGGGATTGTACCACTTGTGCATATGCTAAGTCATATTGAATTATTCACTTTAAATGGTTAATTTTGACTAAGCAGAGTGGCTCCTGCACACAATCCCAGAACTTTGGGAGGCTGAAAGGGGAAGATCATTTGAACTGAGATGTTCAAGATGGCTGTGGGCTATGACTGTGCCACTGGACTTTAGTCTGGGGAACAGAATAAGACTTTATCTTAAAAAGCAGAAAATTAATAATATTAACTGAATTTCATCTAAAAAAAAATCTTTTAAAAAAGATAATACAGAGAATATCTGGACAGGAGGATACCCGGTACAATTATGATTTATGTACCATTGTGAAAATACAGACATTAAGTTAGATGAATTTGCATATTAAATACCGAGGTCCTCAGCGCTCTTTCCCAATTTGGATCCAGAATTCTGACAATGGTGTTTTTAAAACTTCAAACAGGAACATGAAA
Organism: Galagoides demidoff; assembly: GCA_963574575.1. Taxonomy (NCBI): domain Eukaryota; kingdom Metazoa; phylum Chordata; class Mammalia; order Primates; family Galagidae; genus Galagoides; species Galagoides demidoff. The sequence continues at coordinate 63,320 of CAUYQV010166679.1, forward strand.
GATTTTTCTGTGAGAAAGCTAACTAGCCCTAGAGAAAAGACCAAAAAATATGCAAGATGCCCCAAGCAAAATTGTGCAGTTATACAGGAAAATCCTTAGTTGACCCCACTCTTAAGCAAGTAACTCATAATCAACTTTCTGGGGCATTACTCTGAAATATGAGCCAATAGCAATGAACAACTAAACGTAAGGGGAAAGCTTTGTTATGAAAAACAAGAACCCAAATGCAGAAAAAGGTAAAAAAGCAACTTAAAGAGACACGGCCCATGGCGGGGGAGAGAAGCTAGCACTAATACATCCAGCAAAAAAAGAAAAACAAACAGTGAGATTGACAGAGCTCTGCAAAAGCAAAAATATATAACAGGAGAAATACCATTTTCAGAAAAGATGTTGAAAAATAAAATTGAGTAAAATTCCAAACAAGCAGAGAAATTGTTTTAAAAAAGATAGAACATACAAAATATAAATCCAGAAAAAATAAGAATTCTAGAAATAGAGAACTAAGAAAATGGAGAGAAAATAATAAAAGACCAAATTTATTTTTTAAATTCAAGATGTAAGGGCTTTTGTTTTTAGATTGATATTGGCAATGGACAAGAACACTCTGAAGCCCAAAGTCAAGAAAGTTTTGGCCAGAGGGGAAAAAACAGTTGTAATGTTTAGACTGAGAGAGAAGAGATTAAATTGGAAATGTGCTAGCAAAAAGGCCATTTTTTCCCTTAAAATTCTGAGGGACAGTGATTTCCACCTTAGAATAGGTTAACCAAATTATAAAGCATGAGTGTTGGTTTAAAGACATTTTAGTAATCAAGTATTTTAAAAGATCTTTAGTGCACCCTTTTGCAGAAAGTAACAAAAGAGGGTTTCTGTCAACACAACCAAGAAAAGATGGTATGAGATTCCCTTAACCATGCTTCTACCTTAAGATTGAGCAGAAGAGAATTTTCAGTACGATTGTAAAGAAAGATACCAGAATTGCAACGATACAAGAAACTTAAAAACAACAGTCCAAATGGAGGGGGTCTCAAGTGTCTGAGAGACATATGTACCTATTAATTAATAGACAATTAATAGAACATCTGATGAGTTTGGCAGTTCTGAGAAAAAATTTACACAACTGGGGAAAATGAAGAGGTGAATCAATGATAAAGACATAAAATACTGAACAATTACTATCTCCTGGAGAAACAAAAGGCTGTGTGAAAAAAATGACTATGGCTTAGTGATGCATAGTTTATAGCAAATATAATGTAAAGACAGACTACTGATAAATCCAAAATTATGGTGCAACTATATTGGTAATTGGTCTGGGATAAGGGGATGTCTATGTGAATAGTAGTGATTGTAGTGGTGGCCAGACTTGGAAGAAGAGAAAGAAAGCTGTAGAATTTTGTGAATCTTTCTAAATAAAGAAGATAAATGTCTTAACACAATAACTAAGAGGATGCCATGAAGGCTATGTTAACTGGTTTGATGAAAGTGTTTCAACTTGTACATAAAACCAGCACACTATAAAAAAGAAATGCATTTCCATAGAGAGTAATCAGAAATAACTTCTAAAATTGAAATACAGGCATTCCCCAAGTTATGAATGAGGTTAAGTTCTATAGGTTTATTCTCAAATTGAATTTGTATATAAGTTGGAACAGGTCCATTTATCTATTACCTCTAATTGTCTTCATCAGTAAGTGTGAGTTGACTGTCAGTTGGCTATTTGTACCTCAGTGACTGCCCGTATCAACAAGCAGAACTGTGGCTGCCAAGCTTCACATGGTTCGAGTGGGAGATGATAGTTATATAGGGGGTAGGGTGTGGGGCACATCTACAACACGGACCTTACCTAACAAACACAAACATTGTAAGCTAACTGTTTGTACCTTCCGATTAATCTGAAATAGAATAAAAATAAGTAAATAAAATTTAAAAAAACAACTAGGGATAGGAGTAACTTAGAATGGTCCAACTAGTCATGGATCAAAGTTGTTCATAAAACAATTGAAGTGTTTTAATTTTCGTTTATAATTTTGGTGAGTGTGCCACTTCCTGCAGCAATCTCCAGGATGAAATCCAGGCTTCCTCTTGCATGTCTCACAGTAGAAAATGGTTTCTTTCCTTCCATCCTTCTCATTTCTTCTGCTTCCAACCATGCAATCTTTTGCAAATTTTTTTCATTTTGCATAATAAAATGCATCTTCCCATTAAACCTGTCCTCCGTGTCAGGAGAGGATGATCTTCCCCTCGTTCTTGAACTTCTGTTCCTCTCACAGTTCACAGCTGAGCGATGAGATTCCTCCTGTAAGAAAGGCGAGCCTGCACGTTTCCCCCCACTCTCCTCGTCTAATGAGTACAGGATGCAGCTGTTCACAACTGCAGCTTCCATCACCCAGAAAAATAATTTTTCTACCATTTGAAGGATCCCCTGGTAAAACCATAACATCCCTAAGTCTGATCACTCTTCCCATAAATCTTGTGGGACTTCGAAAATAACTGTTGGTTTTTAACTTGAACAGGCTCTTTCTTCCTAGAACCAGTGATCAACTGGTTTGAGTCCCAAAGAATGTACTCAGCATCGTCACTATCAAGGAGATACCAGTATTCATTTGACAAACAGTTACGGAAAGCCTCGTACTTGCCAAGCTTTGTACTGGACACCCAGCATCCAAGAGCGAACAATACAAATAAAAATCTGTTTTCAGGGGGCTGCATTCTGTTAATTACTTTATTTAAAAGTGAGAACCTCAACGATTTGCCCAAAAGCAGAACAGCTAGCCAAAGAAATGGGCTGGAATTCAAAGTCAAGAAATTTTTCTCCACAACTTCTATGGTATGGTTTAACCACTATTTTTTTCTGACATTTATTTATTAAGCATCTTTTGATCTGAACAATATAATGGGACCTGGAAACAGGATCTCAAATATGATGTAAACCACTGTCCTTTACAAATATTTGTCGATTATTTGCATTGGAGAACTGTCTTTCAGGGTCTGTTAGTAATTTTGTTTACTGTAGCCAGAGGTGTTACATTTGGGGAAGGCAGGCAGCGATCCCTGGTGCTGTATACTGCCAAAAATGAAGCTGGGCACTACTTAGGTAAAGACAGGTTATATTCAGTAACTATTGCAATGGGGAGAAAGAGTCTAGTGCCGACTAAACTGAAATCCTTGAAACAAAAGGCTAGAGACTTTGGGAAGCCTTGGCGGCGCTGAGGGAAAGGCATCGAGGGATGTTATGGGGGTTAGTCAGTGTGACTAAGCAATCTGGATTTGTGAATCAGTGCTTAGCCAAAGGAAAAACAAATTTCTATCTTTATGACAGAAGGCAATGAGGCAAGTTGAAGCAAGATACCCACCAAAAATTGGCCTTAGCCTCCTACAGGATCTGAGAGGGAGAAGAGTCATCTCCCTAAAGGTTTGCACATCAAAGAGATAATCCTTAGATCCACAAGAAAACGTTTTGGGGTTGTAGATCTATAGCTCTAAGGGCAGAGAAAGGGTTTATAATTGTAAGCTTTCTAAAGTAGCTGCTCTTAGAAAGGATTCAGGACACTGCCTATTAACACATTTTGCGTGGAACAAACAGTGCGTTCCTCTGCCAGCATTGGCCTTTTTAATAAAAGGAGTGGGAGGAAGTGGGATTATTCTAGGGACACACAGCCTTAAATTGACAGAAGTAATTTTAGAGTTTGATTAAGACTCTTAGTGCAAAAGTTTGGATGAAGTTGTTATATACCAAGAAGTCTGCAGTTCTCAACACCCATATAGCTGTGGTCTTTTGGGGAGAAGTTATCTATCACTCCTGGGGCCTGCAATTACCTGAGCCATTGCATGAACACTTGATTCTTTGTTTCAAAGATGTTAATCCTTTCCATTTATTAGCACAAGCCAAAGAAGGATGAACTATTGACTGTGTATACCTGTATGTTGAACATTGCCCATTATTGTTTCTTATTCCTGTACTTCCGTTGTGCTAATTGTATACTACCTCTATCTTTGAAAGAGCGTTCACCTACAGGTGCTTTAGCATGTTGTACTGGTTTAACCTCTATGTCCACGTTACCCAAAAGGTTTCTCATCTTTGGGAAAGATTCACTTTTCTCCCACAGATGACAATATATCTTATGTTCCTATGTTGCTGTAAGTTAATCCTTTAACTTTCTCTGTTTTTCCCTAGAAGATCTTTATTTCCATCTTTATATAGCTACCATCTACTTGTAGTTTATGTAATCATGGGATTTGGACAGAAGAGACCTCATTACTTAACTGTTCCTACTGATCTAGTCTTTCTATTCAAAGTACAATTGTGAGCTTCCACAGACATATTACCAAATCTCCATCAGCTGTATGCCCTCCATGGAACATTGGACTCAGTCTCAAGAGCTGCATCCATATAATGTTCTTTAACTTGCAGGCACTGAAATCTTTCTAGTCTCCTTCAGTCCAGATTCCTGCTGGAGAATAGCCTTAAAAACTAGAAGCTACTCCTAGTAGCCCTCAGTCTCAACAGTAGCACAAATTTTATAATTACTTTGTAAACTATCTTTCATATAACTATAAATTATATTTATGAGAGAATATTAAATTGTAGCCCTCGTCTCAACAGTAGCACAAATTTTATAATTATTTTATAAACTATATTTCATATAACTATAAACACAAATTTTATAATTATTTTATAAACTATATTTCATATAACTATAAATTATATTTGAGTTAATATTAAATTATTTTTGAGATCATGACTTCTTTCTACTTTAATAAGCTTCTGCAAAGTCCACATCACAGAGTTGTAATCCTGACTTCTCGTTTTATCATCTGCCATAGGTCTCAAAGAGCTTCCAGACACTCTCCCTGCATCTCAAGGATATTAATCTTACTTGGACACTAAGGACTGGAGAGTCACAGGTTAAGAGCGTTATCTGAGCCGGAGAGACTGGGTTCACATATCAGAATCCCCAGTCAGTACCTCATTCACTGCTTCATCTGTCACAGGTCCTCTCTGAGGTGTGCTATATTTGACAGCCTCAGAGTCTAAGACCATGTACACAACAAAGAGAGGCATAATATAATGATCAAAAAATCCTACCGACAAATTACAGTATTTAACAATTTGTATCAGCTCAATATCTTCCTAATTAATTGAATCTAATATTATTTTTGAAAAGCAGACTCTTTTCCATCTTTTAGAAATAAACGTGGAATAACTCAGACCGATCCAAGAGCAACTGGCACAGATTTGAAGGCATATTTGCCATGAAATATTTTTAAGTTGTAAATGAATTTTCTCTGAACTCTATTTTTCTCTTTAACTGACCATAAAACAAATTCTGCTTTCTTACATATTACGCTGTCATCTTTGACCTCCTTTTAGATTTAGCGGTGAGTTGTTTTATTGTCATTGCCCTCCATTCATTTTTGAGCTGGGAAACAATTTTTTGAATATCTGGATACTTAGGAAGAGTAATCAAATAACATCTAACCTAAATTCTGGTATATCAGAGTCATTATGTTGTCCTTTGCCAGCAGTGACAGTACTGGAAAGATTAGAATAAGGTGACCTAACTGTACCATTTTCTCTCTTCCCTAATTCCATTTAGCTGCACAGAGAGGTGGCAGATGCCGGTGAAACTGGTAGCAGACTTTGCCATGCTAGTATGTAGGCTGGTAGTAGGGAGAACAATGGAGAGAGCAAAAATGAGACTATCTAGATTTCCAGAATTATGATAAAAACAAGGGTTGGTCTGTGGCATATTATTCATGAAAAAAGGGGTGCTGTATGTTATGCCCTAACTATGTGCCGAGGTTTAAAAAACATTCCCATGATTTTTGCCTTTTGTACAAATAAGGAATCCTGCAGGCTTAAAGAAAAAGCAGCAATGGGAGCGGCCACTTAAAGTTGTTTTTAAACAAAGAAAAGTGAGACAGGAAAATGCCATTGCTGGGAAGAGCAGAGTATGATTACGAAAACAATCTGAGAAATTCAGTTATATCAAACTGAAAATATGTTGGTGGTTGGGATTCGATTCAGTGGACATGAAGTAAATAAAATATACCCTAGATTTTTTTCTTCAGAATTTTAGAAGGTCTTGGCAACAGGATGTTTTTATTTTTGAAAATTGTGAGCATTTTACAGGTTAATAAAATAGGCCAGTTATATATTTATTATGACTGCCTCTCAAATTATAAAAAGGTTAATAAAAAGCTTTTTTTGGTTGTCAAACATTTTAAGATTCAACAACATTAAGAGCTACCTACACAACACTTAGGCAAAAAATAAAAATAAGCGTAAGAACAAAATAGCAACTATCGATGACTTTAAATTATCCTGAACTATGTGTGTTCTATTAGGTAAATAGCAATTATTGATATAATACCACATCCACTTAGTAATTAATATTTTTTCTTTTGGCTTTCGCCACATAGGAAATTTTCTAAACCATGGCAATAGAGCTCTCAAGTTTGCATTGAAAGTAATTAATCTGTAACTCATATCCGTATTAAAATAAGTCTGAAATTATCGACTCATTTCCTTCGAGCGAGCTTTCTTCTTAATCTTTTCAGTCTGGCTTTCTCCCTTAATACGATGCTTAAACCACAGTTAGTAAGATCTCTGAAGATCCTCCACAATTTCTCAAAAATCTATCCTTCTGGCATGTACATTTTCCAGTGGTTTCCATTCTATTTTTGCCTAAGTGCCGCCACTTAAAAAAATTAATCCCTAAAACATCTACATACACATGTATATTTTCTGGACTATGAGGTCCTAATATGGGGATATTTTCAGCTTCAAGTAAGATTTGGCTCAGACAATAATGTAATTAATGAGTTGCATAATAATAATTTAATTATGATAAAGTCCAAATTTAAGGTAGTTTTTTAGGTTAGTCGATTGAGAAACTCAGTAATATCCTCCAAATTCTTATTACTTCTCTTTGCTAATTGCAGTTGTATTTTCAATGTAAGACTATTTCTTTTCATAGTATTAAAGTAGCCAAGAAGAGGAAAAAAAACCTACATATTTTCCTTTCTATATTTATAAGGATAGAAGGACATGCTCCTTGAAAACTTTCCCTTAATTCTTGAATTTCTTCCATTATCATCTGATATCTCATAGCCAGAACTGGGACACAAGATCATTTCTGAATCATCCCAAGGATGAGAATGGAATTTTATTCCTTTTGCTGTTGTCTTTTAAGTGTATTTTAGTTCATTTTTTTAACTTTAAATGTTTTCTTTAATTTTAGCTTGCTTAAGTACATTTAAAAATTTACATTATATTCCACCATGTTTATGATAAATGCTTCAAATACAATTTTTGAAAGTACTCCAATAAGTGACAAAAGAGCTTATTTATAGACATGGTTGTTTCAGAAGCAAATGGATGGAATAAAATAAATGAATGACAAGTATTAAGTTCACAGATGATGAATTTGCAGAAGTTAAGATATTTACTTATATAAACCAGTGATCCTTTAAGGTAGTATTGTGGATTGAGAAATGAATATGTTAAAGTCTATTTTAACAAAGGAAACAGATTTGATAATTAGTAAACTTAAAACTAGATCTAATGGGATTCTCTCCACACTTGAAAAAACTAAAGACAAAGGATATTAGAGTTTTTTTGTTAGTTTGTTTGTTTTTGAGACAGAGTCCCACTTTGTCACTCTCAGTAGAGTGTCATGGCATCACAGCTCACAGCAATCTCAAACTCTTAGGCTCAAGCGATCTTCTTGCCTCAGTCTCTCAAGTAGCTGGGACTACAGGCATCCACCACAATGCCTGGCTATTTTTATAGACAGGGTCTCACTCTAGCTCTGGCTGGTCTCCATCTCGTGAGCTCAGGCAATCCACATGCCTCGGCCTCCCAGAGTGCTAGGATTATAGGCATGTCCCTTAGAGTTTTGACAGATCAGTAAACTATTTCTTAAGTGTCTAAGATGCTATGGCAATGAATTAGGAATTATACAGAATAGCAGACATAGAAGACAGGCCTTTATCATGAAGAAACTTATGCATAAAGCATTTTAATAATAATGTAAAAAATTAACAGAACAATAAAATAAACAATAGTTGAAGATGGTCACTGTAGATGTTTTATAATAAAAATATATTATGATTTGTCCGTTAAATTAGCCTAATACTTTACATCAAAGGTCATTGGTAAAAACCATTAAATGAATATAAGAAATTCATTAATTTGAAAGTTATTATAAATTAAAACATAAGTTTTATATTGGCAATGCTACAAAGAATTTAAGGAAGAAAGAATACAAATCATATACAAACTCAGAAAGTACAGAATAGGGACAGCTACATTATAAAGCTAGCATATCCTTGATACCAAAACCTGGACAAAGATATAAGACAATTACAGAAAGATGTATCTCCCAAATGTAGATGCCTTAAAACAATATTTATAAATCAATCATGATAAACGCTCGAGGTGATAGATACCGCTATTACCACGATTTGGTCACTACACATTATATCAAAATATCACATGTAGACTACAAATATATACAAATATTATGTACCCATAACAATTAAAAATTTAAAAAATTAAGATAATACATAAGCACCAAATAGTGTTTATTTCAGGTATACAAAGCTACTTAAAAGTTTGAAAATCCATTTTTGCTATGTATTATGTTAATAGAATAAAACATTCACAATAGACACAGAAAGAACATTTAACAAAATTCATACTTTTAAAAAACATTTAGTTAACTAGGAATAGAAAGGAATGTCTTTAACCTGAAAACTAGGGTATCTGTGAAAACTCCATAACTAACATTTACTTAATTGTAAAATTCTGAATGTTTTCTTCCTTAGATCAGAAATAAGGCAAAGATCTGCTCTTATAACTTCTGTTTCACAGTGTGCTGTGATTTCAGAGAACACGATAAATGCAAAAATATTAAAGGCAAGCAATTAAGAAGTAAAAGTCCCTTTATTTAGAGAAACATGATTTAAACAACCATCAAAACGTAGGCTCTGATCTGCAGTAACTTTCTAATAAGTTTCTTATGTTCATTTAATGAGTTTCCCTATGACCTCTAATAGAAATTATTATCATGGTAATTCAGTCAGCAAATTATGATATACTTAATTATAAAACATCTACAGTGGCTGTCTTCAACTATTGTTTAATGATGCAGAGAATTCTAAGGAATCTAGTGAGAAACTAGTAAAATCGATAAGTGAACTTAGCCAGATTACAAGATAAAAGGTCCATATGCAAAATTCAATTTTATTGTAATTCCTAGTCACAGCCAGTTAGAAAATAAAATAATACCATTTGTATTAGTACTAAAAACACAGCATACTTAGAAATAAATTTCATATAAGAAGTGCAAGATATATACACTGAAAACATCACTTAGAAAACATTTTGTAAATCCTGGAAAACTAGAGAAATATATAATAGTTATTAATTTGAAATTACAAATTAAGATTCAGTTCTTTCCCCATTTGATTTATAGATTTGGTGCAATCTAATCAAAATCCTAGCTCTCCTGCTGTAGATATTGATAAGCTGAATATAGAATATATGCGGAAGTAGGACCTGGAATAGCCTAAATATCTTGATAAGACAATTTTGAAGAACTTACATGCCTGGTTTTAAGACTCACTATCTAAATCTACATTAACCAAGACAGTGTGGTATTGACATACAGTAGATGTACAGATCCAATGGGACAAAATAGGAAATCCAGAAATAGATTAACTCATGTATAGTCAAGTGATTTTTCAGAAAAGATATCAGTGCACCTCAATGGGCAAGGAAAATCATTTCAGCAAATGATGTTGGGTAAGAGTGTGGAGGAAGAGAGGGAACCTCCACCCAAACTCACACCACAAACCATACAAAGTAGTCAGATGATTAATGGAATTACACATAAATTTTAACATATAAACCTTCCGAAGAGAATCATACAAGGATAACTTCATGTTCTGAAGCATCTAAAAATGTCCTGGACACAAAAGCACTAATCAAAAAGAAGAAAGAATTAAAAAAGGAAGGAGTTAATGGGGTTTTATCAAAACAAAGAACTTCTGCTCATTGAAAGCTGTTGTTAATAAACTAAAGTAAAATCATTGGACAGGAGAAAATATATCTTTAAATAACACATATTTTACAATAGTCATATTCAGAATATATAATTTCTATGAATTCATGATATAAAGAATTAAGAATTTAAAAAGGCTATAAGATTGGGATAAATTTTTCAGAAAAGAAAATAAGACTAATTACCACATTGAAATGTTCAAATTCAGAACTAAGAAGAAGGCAAATTTACACAATTAAAAGACACTATCTTATAGCCACCAAAATGCTCCAAATTTTTAAAAAATGATAATGTTGGGAGGAGATGAAGCACGTGGTGCTCTTATACATTGTCAGCGGGAGTATCTGAGGGAGAATGTCCAGTTTAGAAAACTCACACAGTTCCTTACAAAGGTAAACAGGCACATTTACCCATTTACTCTGATCCAGTAATTCCATTCCTAAATATGGTCTCAAGATACATGAAAACATATTCGTTAACTATTTTATAGAAAAATATCCACAGCAGTTTTATTCATACAAATAAATAATCGGAAGAAAACCCAATGTCCGTCAACCAAAGAATGAGTAAATAGCTATATATTCAGACAGAAAACGCACAATAGAAAATAACTACTGGTGATATTGAAACAAAATGGATGACTCTCAAAAATTTTATGTAGATCAAAATAATCAGGACACAAAAGATGCTATATATTGCAATTTTATGAAGTTCTAAAACCAGTAAAATTAGTTGATAGTGGTAAAACCAGAAGTTACTTTCCGTAGAGTTGCTGGATGGGAAGGAACAAGACAGAAATATTTGGCATGATGATGTGGCTGTTGGCTATTCTGATGCATACACCTTTCAAAACTTATCAAACTATATACTTAAGATATGAACATTTCACTGTATGAACTATACCTCAATTAAAAAAACTGATGGAAAATCCATGTACATCATGTGTCACTTAACAGGGATATGTTCTGAGAAGTGCATTTTCAGGCAATTTTGTCCCGGAGTATATTTACACGAATTTAGATAATATTGTCTACTATCCACTTCGACTACCTGATATAGTCTATTGCTGCTAGGTAGCATGTTACTGAGCTGAATGATGTAGACAGTTGTAATACAATGGTGAGTATTTTTGTCTACAAACATATCTACACATAGAAACAGGTACAGTAATAATATGATATTATAATCTTATGGGACCACTGTATGTAGTCTATAGTGACTAAAATGTCCTTATGCAGAACATGATTATGTCAAGGAAAATTCATAGGGAGTGACTATCACAATCTCCTACGGAACACAGCCCCTTATCAATAATAAAACAAATGTGAATCTAGGGTAAGTGAGCCGTGTGGGGCAAAATGTGCCAAATAGGAAGTGAACATAATCTGGCCACATGTATAGGTTAGCTGGTCGTGACCTCAGCAAGTCCTTTACCTTTAATAAATGTCAATTTTCCCACCTATAAAATTAACATGACTAGATGTCAATGGATATTTTTCTTTAAGAAAACACAAATTCTATCTATAAACTTCACATATAGAAATGTTACTAATTAATGCAGAACTTCTCTGATTGAGTAGTGGGGGCTTCAGAACATGACACATTTAGGTCTTTTTGTGTGGACCACAGTGGCATCTAATGCACCTCCATGGAAATGTGATTCCGAGGAAGAGAACTTTAGATGTGTAAGATTAGCCTAAAAGTAGTTAACCTTCAACCTTTATTTAGTACCTCTTAACTATTAATGACGACTTTTGTGTATACTAGATCTGGATTGTCATGATCTCATGACATCAAACTAAATCTTTCAGTGAGACAAAAAGAAAATTAGTGACTTCTGGTCCAAAGTATTATTAGTTATGTTTGTTGGGATGTTTTTAAGTGATGGAGTGGGGCAAGTACACACCTAGATTTTTTTTTCTTTAAAAACAAAAATACCATACTATTATGTCTCAGTTGGCCTTTCTTCAAAAATTTTGAGCAAAGGAAGTAAACATTTTGGATAGCAGTTAGGATACTAAGAGCCTTCTTCAATGGTCATTTTTACTAATAGGAAAACAATGCAATGAAACAAAACCTACTAGATAAATAAAACAGCTAAGTGCTGTTATCTGGAATTAAGAGCATATACTTCAAATAAAACATAAAATACAGACACTGTGTCAGGTTTACTGTCAAGGAAGTAATTAAAAGTTAAAGGATAGTGAGCCACAGATACTTTCATTTCCTAACACTGGGATGAATAATAATTAGACTTTTTTCTCTTTCTTAGAAAGAACAGGAATAAAATGTATTTCACATACCTTGGAGTACCTATTTTAAAACAAAGCTGACATATCTTTATTGTTCAAAAATATCTTCAATTTGTTTCTAGGAAAATTAAAACTCCCCTTTCAGTTTGTGGACAGCTGGTTCAGTGGTACCTGTTAACAGGGAGCCTCTACCTGCGTTAATTTGCCATTTAGAACTATCTGAGTGTGAAAGTAATCCTTGAAGTAAACAGCATGTACTCCACAGTCAACACTGAATTATCCTCATGCTGAATGATGGCGTCAACTCGGTAAATACAAGTCCTGGCAGTAATTACTTCCTTTTACAATTAAAAACTAATTATTGGTTGAAAACAAACAGTGTGGTAATTTCATTCATTCTGTGCAACAAAGACCTACAAAGCTCCTGTAGTTAAGAACTTGTTGTCTTTTGGTTAATGAACATCAAAAAGAAAAGAAATATATATATTAGCATTTTATTTGACTATTTCACAACAACAATTACAACAAAGGCACAGGACGATTGTTTAAAAATTCAGTTGAGGGCTAGGTACAATGGTTCACATTTGTAATCCTAGCACTTTGAGGCTAGGATGGGAGGATTACTTAAGCTGAGGAGTTCAAGATCAGCCTGTGCAAGAGTGAGACCTCTCTCTACTAAAAATATCAATAGAAAAAAAAAAAAGCTGGGCATGGTGATGTATGCCTGTAGTCCCAATTATTCAGGAGGTTAAGGCATTAAGGCAGGAAGATCACTTTAGCCCAAAAGTTGGATGTTGTGGTGTTTCAAAAAAATAAAGAAAAAAAATCAGTTGACATAAACCACAGGAGATTATCAAGTGACATTTGCCTAATACAGGTTCCAAGATATCAGTGATAAAATTATTAATAGAAAGTAAGTGTTCTATTGCTGAGAATTTTGCTGAAAAAATAATCTTTAATCTTTTCTATTAAATGGAAACTGACGACATCAGTGATTTGACCTAGAAAATATTCTGTTAATGGTTAATATTAATGCCTCACTATCTGTGAAGAGGTATTATACATAATTTACATATATTCCATTTTTAAAATTCTCACAACAATCATATGAGCTAGGTATTGTTCATTCTGAATATGTTAGATTCCTTTTTATGCATTTAATTCATGAACAATTCATAATAAAAATTGGCTTTGAGGCTGGGTAGACACTTCCATCAAATCAAAGGCTATAGTAGATACTAAAGGATACTAGCATATTTATGTAAATTCACACAAAATTCACTACTGAGAAGTTAACCCAATAATCACAAAACAACTTGCAAATGTCACTGGGGAGAAATAAAAACAGAAGAAATCAAGGCAAAATAAAAATTAAAGGGAGAAAAGGAAAGAAAGTTTATTTCATTTTATTCACAAGGTATTATACATATTTGTTAGGATTTTGTCCCAAATTCAGCCCTGATTTCATCAGAGATCAGAACAAAGAGATAAATCGATTACAAGACAGCATCCCTAACATAAAATACCAATGGATAGAATAAAGCCCATCCTCACCCTTCACCATGAGTTTTAGGTATGAGAAAAATTCTTTCATGAAACCTAATAAAAGCAACTTTCCTTAATTTACCTGAAAAGTTCTTCTGTAGCATGGTTACCACATGTACTTAATTGCAAATTTAATGTCCTATTATAAAATGTTGCTTAGTGAAATAATTCTACTAAGACCAAACAATGGTAAAAATACAGAGGGCTTGGATGGTTCTGTTGAACAATAAGCAAATTTAAAATATAACTGAATGGACTATAAAGTGTACAGACTAGTGGCTTTAAAATCAGAACTCTTGACCTATGTCAAAGATGCAAAAATCTGGGAGTGGGGGGCAGAGGGGGAGAAAGAGGGTGTAGAAGTAGGTAAGGTAGAATTCTGGGGTTCTACTCTTGTTTTACCCAGAGCAACTACTTGCTTATCAGTTCTATATGGGGCTTTATGATTATTTCAAGAGAAGATCTATTGAAAAGCTTAGTAGATTTATGGTAGCATTAATTATAGCAGTGAAGACATTTCAATACAAAATCATAACAATACAGTAACAGCTAATCTGTAATGGAAATGCAGCAATACAAATTTAGTCATAAAAAGTATTATGTATAATTGTTATGTCATAAATTCAACTCATAATAACATAGATGAAAGGAAAGGAATCAATTGCAAGATTTAGTGTCTACAGGCGCCATTACGTTGCTGACCTTACAGGGAAATGATTAAAGACAAATAAGGAAGATTTTTAAGAGGTACTAGGTCGAATACAAAATAATCAATACAGGGTATTTATAACCATATAAAAATGTGTACATGTAAATGATAGAAGGAAATGCATAATGAAATTATGATGATATGAGTTCAATGTTGTCTTTCCATTTTGTCTTTCAACATGTCTTTAGAAAAGATGATTTTGATGACATAGAGTTTTAAATTAAAGGTAGACCATGATAGAGAATTTTTCACAAATGCCATTATAAAAGGTTAATACATTTTATATTAAAATAATTATTAAATAAGACAAACATTAGTATTCAAAATTTCCTAATTTCATTAATTTGGAGTTTACCTTGATAAAATAGCAGCAACCAATACTGTATTGTAATTACAGTGTGCCAAGAACCTTTTACATTATCTTGGCATTCATAAACTCATTTTCCCTTCGTAATAGTTCCTGTGAAATAGGTGCCAATTTTATTGATATAGGAAACCGAGTCACAGGAAATTGAAGTAATTTACCCAAATCACATGGCTATGAGGTGGTAGTTACCAGATCGAAACACAAGAATTCTAGCTCCAGACAGAGGTCACTCTCTTAACCACAACTAACTGCCCATCAAAGCAAATTGCTCTCCAGCTCAGCCCTCTTCTATAGTATTATGTCATAAAATAATACTATCACCTTTCAACTACATGCCATTCTATAATTTTCAAGATGTTGCCATATGCAGTATCTGATTCTCAGGGCTCTCTGCTCATGCCGTCCTTCCATCTTTGATTCTAGTGTGGCTTTTGCACCATATCTGCTTGGCCTTCCCAACCACTTCCATCGAGTAAACTTCTGCATCCTTCATCTCACTGGACACATTCTCGTCCAGAGAGCTTGATTATCTGGATTTTAAAAAGATTCTGAGATGCTGTTAAATTTTAAAAACCATGGGTTGTTAGAGAAAAGAAAACAAGAGAGATCAAACCCATCTAGTGTAACATCCTAATGTGTCAGAGTATTTAACGAGATAACGACACTCACAAAGCTAACAAGTGAAAGACACTGCACTAAAACTTTGCCTTTTATTTTAAACGTAGTATACAAATTTATGTAAAAGTGGTCAGTGACAATATTAAGCAGACCAATGCACTAACATTAACTCTAATGTGGATAACGAATGCATAAAAGCATAAACTATAATTTGCTGAGAAAAATTACTCATGCATTAAGTTGCTCCCAGCCTGAAGCCATAAATTCAGGCTTCTAAGGCAGGCTATGATATGTAACAGGACAATAAAATTCACATGTGAGAGGAATATAGGAAACATCAAAAGTCTTTGCGTCTAGTCATCACTTTTAGAGTTTTCCTATAAATAGAAATGTCTTTGGACTTTTATTAAAAAAACAAAACAAACAAAAAAAAAAACAAAGACCTTCACTATTGCTAGCCCATTTTACAGGTGAGACTCAAGAGAACTGAACAACTGGAAAGTCAGTGAGAGATTTAACATTCAATGCTTTCTACCTAACCAAAAGCCAAAACCCACCAAATAGTCAATTGAGTATTTAATAATAACTAAAACTGGCTTTCTTTAAAAAGTGACTTAAAATTTATAGGACAAAGGCAATTTTTTTTTTTTTGAGATAGGAGCCTCAAGCTGTCCCCCTCAGTAGAGTGCCATGGCATCATAGCTCACAGCAGCCTCCAACTCCTGGGCTCAAGCGAGTCTCCTGCCTCTGCCTCCCAAGTAACTGGGACCACAGATGCCCGCCACAACACCTGGCTATTTTTTGGTTGCAGCCTTTGTTGTTTGGCAGGCCCGGGCTGGATTTGAACCCACCACCTTGGGTGTACATGGCTGGCGCCTTAGCCACTTGAGCCACAGGCACCAAGTCACAAAGGCAATTTTGAACAGAAGAAATGTAAAGAGAATACGGAAAACAATGGATTCATGCAACTTAGCTGAAGGTATGAAAAGGGTCAATTATTATCTTGTCTTAAAATTCAGATCAAAAATTAATTTTGCTATTGTTGACTTTTTAACATCATGAAGTTTGATCTGTGAATAATTATTTAGATTACATGTGGCCTCTACCTCTACAGGGATTAAAATTATCTCAGCGCCTTGGTAAAAGAAAGACAGTATTATGAAGATCATGTGAAAGTAATTTGTTTTTCCTTTTATCTTCAACTGAGCAAATGATTATAGTAGGAAAAAAATTAAAGAAAATATAATTATAGAAAAGATGTAAAATTAAACAGATATATAATCTTATCAGCAAGAGATAATATAATAATGCTTATAAAACACTGACCATATACTATTACTATATTAAAGTATTTTTTAGATATTTACTCACTTAATCCTTGTAATAAACATTTGGACATGGGCTCAAATGTTATACCCTCCATTTGACTGAAGAAAAACTAAGTCACAGCAAGTTTCAGTCATTTGCTCCAGGGATCAAGCTAGACATCTTGGCATTAGACCTGGGACTGTTGTCATTATTATCTATTGCTGGAAACAGGTTTTGATTAGACCATGCATTTTATGAACACTAAGGAAGCAAAGAGCTCCTCTGAATGTGGACTCATGTGTTCAGTATTATCGTAGCTATGCAAGCTACACATTTCAGAAAAAATTATAACCTGAAAATATTTAACATATTAGCATGATTACACCACCTACCAAAATTAACCAGCTACCAGAAAAAAATGCAAAATGAATTTCACTGCATGTGTGGGAGAAATTAAGTCCTGAAAATGAGTTCAGTAGAAAATGTACTGGAACTATTATAGTCAGATTTTATATTAAATCATCTTAGTTTCATCAGTTCAATACTTCCCCATTCAAAATACTTTCAAATAATCTCATGATCAACATTGATGGAAATTCAAGTTGAACACAGTAGCAATTTTATGTAATTTATTCTGCACATTTTCACATGTTTTATGAAAAAAATAGTGGAAACCTAGCTGCAAAATTAACAAGTTCACTAATAAAGCTGATACATGGGACTTTACCAGGAAGAAAAGTGGCTTTATTTTGCTACACGTCTTCAGCGCCACCATTTTAGTAGAGCTGCCAATGTACCTCTTTATTTTTACATCAGGTATGCAGAATCAATCTTTTACCACCAACTGATTCAAGCAGAAAATACTACATTTGAATAAACACCAGCATGAAAGATTAAAAAATGCAATTTAAATAGTTCTTGATTTATAGAAGTGTACCAATGTTTAATAGAAACTATTAAATAGTTGTTTTATGAGGAATATATGTACAGTCATTGTATAAAGTCATAATTAAATACTATTTCTAAAATTTCTCTATAGCAACATAATCAATTTATACTGTATATATTAAATTACATATAATCACCTAATTCCTCCACCCCAAGCACATATTAAGGCACAGAAAATTGAAGGTTCATAATTATATCTTTATGGTATTTTATAATAAGAATTTTAGAAATTATCTCATTCAAGCAGAAGCAGGCTTGCCATTTATTCAAGCCAATTTCATTTCCTCTTGGGTACACAGTTAGAATACAGTCACAGGTTCCTTTGAATTAGATCATTGCCTGTGTGAATTCATTAGGGTATTGCCTGTGTGAATTCTAACCAGGATTGCAAGTGAGCGTTACATGTTCTACTTCCAGGCATGGCTCATAAAAATATCTCCTACACTTAAATGCTAAGCTGCCCTCCTGTTTCAGCTGATTGGAATGGAGAAGATACAGAGTGGAACTGGATTCCACCAGCCCCTGAGAGCCAATTGCTAAATATTCAGGAATATGAGCCAGTTGTTAAAATTTTGGTAGCCTGAAACTGTCCATGGTAAGGGTGTTTACTCTAGGGAAATCAGCAAATGCTGCACATTAAGGGTCTAATTTTTTTTTTTTTCAGAGATGCTTTACTAGCACACCACTGTAACCAGAATGGTTTTGTAATCTACATGTGGGAGATAATGGAGGCCAAATATAGAAGGAACTTAAGTTTCTAATTTATTACTGAGAAAAGGGCCACCTGACCATTAACACCTACATTAGATGCTGTGTGAGTGAGATGTGGAGGGCTCAGGCCTTCCACTTTCCAGTCTAATTAATAATATCCCTTTCACTTAAAGGAGTTTCTTAATAATGACCACCCCTTAATTAAAAACATAGAACATTTCTTATATTAAGGCACTGAGAATTTGATGTTATCTGTCACATGCACTGTTAGTAAAATCTGAATATGTAAACTTAGTTCAAGCCCTTCCTTTTACAATAAATTGACAAGTGATATGCATAGCAATTTTGTAAAGAAAAACAGCTGATATGTAGCTCACATTCACATACATGTAAAGTCAAGCATTAAGAGTAATTTACCAAATTAATAGCAATAAAAGATTAGAAGTTCCTTTAACTTGGAAGAGAAAGCTATGACCAATAGCTACCTCTAAATTTCCAATGATCTTTTGCATATAGTGTGTGACTGAGGCATTATGATACCTTTTTATTCTTAAAAATATGTACTTCAGCTTGTATTTTCTCTCTACAATGGGCAGAAGATAAAATACTCCAGATGAGTCCCAGATAGCCATATAAAACTTATTTTAAATTATTCTTCTATCTCCTGGGGGCATTTTGTTTCTCAGTCCAAACCACAGTTGCTGCTTCAAAATGTTAACAAATTAAAGCTACTTGGCTTCACATAAAATCCAATGTCCTGAAGTTTTTTGTCTCTAGCAAGTATAGGGAGGACTATGACTGGAATAAAATGTGCTTTAACAAAAATCAATCAGAATTATATTTAGATTGACTCGGGGCATGCAAACTCATGCCTGCATGTACAGACACAACCCACACATACTTCCTTATAAAATCTTCTGGATCACAGAGCTTGTTGAATGCTCATTAAATAGAGTTTCTATCATCTGTCTTAATTTCTGGATTATTTCTACTAGTTGTTTATGTCTAGACTCCTAGATGCCTTAATGTCATCATTCTATAGCCATTCAGTCAAAATCCTGGCACCCCTGTTTCTATCCTACATTTTAAAAATATGATTAATACTAAGTCAAATGTGGCCAAGAGTGATGGTTCATGCCTATCGTTTCAGTACTTTGACAGGACAAGGTGAGAGAATTCCATGAGACCAGGAGTTTAAGAACAGCCTGGGCAACATAGTAAGACCTCATAACTACAAAAAAAAAAATTGGAAAGTCAAATGGATGTTTTTCATAAATTACATAATTCTGTCCTCAGAGAAAATGTGTGAAGCAAATGTGACTAGTATTCCCATTAGTGAAGATTCTGAGGTTCAAAGAAGTCAGGTAAAATATTCAAGAGGTAGAATTTAAACACATCTATAGATATACACTTTTTATAAATTAAAGTGAATGTCTCAAAATATCATTATTAATCTTCAGAGTATTTAAACATAAAATAACAATAATAAATTAGTATGAGTGACCATAAGGATGAACTAAGTCCCTTTTTTCAGATATGAAGATGAAAATGAAAATAGTATATGGACTATAAGATCAGAGAGATAGTAGTTGTGCTAGAAAAAGAAATTATACATCTGACAGAGGGCTAATATTCAGAACCTACAAAAAACTCAAATTTGTAAGAAAAAAAAACCCTTGAAAATGTAATCAAAAAAAGATAGACCAATGGCCAACACATGTATGAAAAAATTCTCAGCATCACTAATTAACAGGGAAATGCAAATTAAAACTACCGTGAAGTACCCACTTACTTTTGTCAGACTGGCCATTATTAAAAAGTCAAGAAACAATAGATACTGGCTTAGTTGTGATGAAAAGGGAATCTTATACACTGTTTTTTTTCTTGTTTGTTTGTTTGTTTTTGAGACAGAGCCTCAAGCTGTCCCCCTGGGTAGAGTGCCATGGCATCACAGCTCATAGCAACCTCCAACTCCTGGGCTCAAGCGAGGCTCCTGCCTCCACCTCCCAAGTAGCTGGGACCACAGGCACCCGCCATTTTTTTTTTTTTTTTTGGTTGCAGCCATCATTGTTGTTTGGCGGGCCTAGGCTGGGGATTCGAACCCGCCACCTTAGGTGTATGTGGCTGGCACCTTAGCCGATTGAGCCACAGGCACCGAGCCGGAATCTTATACACTGTTGATGGGAAAGTAATGAGGATAACTGCTATGGAAAGCAGTAAGGAGGTCAGTCAAAGAAATAAAATAAGGCTACCATTTCATCCAGCAGTGTCACTACCCAGTATCTACCCACAGGAAAATGTCATTATATCAAAAAGACACCTGGACCTGAATGTTTATGGCAGCACAATTTATAATTGCAGAGACACAGAACTCACCTAAGTGCCCTTCAACTGATGAGCGAATAAAGAAAACAAGACACACACATACACTCTGAAGTATTACTCGGCCATAAAAAGAAGTGAAAAATGCCTTTTTGTAGCAACTCACATGGAACTGGAAACTGTTATACTAAGTGAAATATCTCAGGAATAGAAAATAAATGCCAGGTGTTCTCACTTATAAGCGGGAACTAAATAGGAGGATACATATGGTCATAAAGAGGTGTAATGAACACTGGAATCCAGGAAGAGAGGTGGGTGGAGTGGGCGAGGGATAAAAATCTGCCTCCTGGGTACCATGTACACTATGCTGGTGACTGGTGTACTGAAAGCCCTGACTTCATCATGATACGATTCATCCATGTAACAAAAAAGACTTGTAGCTCTTGAATTTTTTGACATATAAACAAAAAGAAACCCATGTTTCCTAACTTTGAATTCAGTGGTTTTTTTCCATGAGGTCACACTGACTTTAACTAGCAAGATTTTGCATGGTGTTTTAGTTAGATTCAACAAAATTATTTTTACTTTCATTCAAATTTTTTTCCTTTTGATAAAGTTTCCAGTATCTCTATTTATTTCATCTTGCTCTATAACAATAATTTTTTCCATGTCTGTCTTTCCCATAGTAAGAGTTCATGGATTTCAGGGATTATAACTTAAACATTTTTTTATCTCTATTCATAGTAGCGTCTCGTGCACAAAAGACATTCAATGTGTTTTTGATGAATCAAATACATTGGTTTGAAGAAACTTGTCTTGAACATCCATATATGTAGCATGCACTATACCAAGTACTGGGCTAATTGTCTCATATAAAATGGGTCAAAGATGAAACCCATTAGATCATGATGGGTCTAAAGAGTTATTTAGACATGTTTTTCCACTGGCATTCATCTTAGATTTTCTGTAACTTTCTTTCACCTGTTTCAATGGGAATGATTCCAAACACATAACTCTAAAGAGAAGGCAAGTATTAGTATAATTGCTCCTCAAATAATCAATTTGTTTTTGCAGATTTTTCAACATGGAAGAATTCAGAGTAGCAGAAAAAACTAATTAATCCAAAATAAACCTTCTCTTCATGCCTTTTTTTTCCATTCTAATCATTTTAAAATATTAATGAAGTATATAAAAATAGGATGCTAACAGTGCTGACTACACTCAAAAAAATTTTTTGAATGTTTCACACGGGAGTTTATTTCTGGGTGAGAAGGTGTAAACAAATTCCATCCTGTCTCCTCTGCTAAATATAGCTATGCAAACTGGACAGAATGCATGTAACAACTATTTAAGGAACGGAAAGTAAATAATAGTTGCCAGACTGAGAAGAAGACTAGAATTCAAAGAACCAACAAAATATTGGTTAGCACATTTTTATTTTTTCTTTAGTATTCACAAATTCAACTCAACAAATCCCCAAAATGACAGAAGCGTCTTGTTCTTGTAGAGGGAAGGGTCTCCAAATAGAGAAAATGGGTAAAATCTCTATTTCCTCCCCCCTCCATTCTCTCAGACCTCAGTCCCCAAGCAACCCCCTGTCAGTGGTGGCATCAATAGTAAGAAAGAGAAGCCCATGGCAGCCTGAAATTCTGAGAGCGTGATCTTCCTTTATGATAAGAAAAACTGTGGTCCCAGAAGGATGAGTCAAAATACCATTTTTTTTTCTGTGTATCCTTCTAGTACATGGTCTCAGGTACACACGCATCATGAGAAATGTATGATGGAGCAGGTTAAATGAAATCCCAGATTTCTGGCCAGAAGACAGAAAAGGGGAAGATTGCAGACCCATAAAATACTTGAGAGATTAGAGGGCGGAGTTCTGAAAGTGACCTCATATGTTCCTTTTATAAATTTCAGCCTTGTGTCAAACTTCCTGTGCATGGATCTTATCTTAACAGCATTACTGTTGCATTCCAACAGACTTTGGAATATACCCTTTTGGATATGTCCCTACTCAGGTCCCAGACAGGCCACTTAGTGGTGCACAAATGGGACAGATAAGCAAAACACTGCAAAAACTTTGAAAATGGAACTCTCATGGAAAGCATAATCGCTGAAAACTAGTCAAAATAAGCACATAAAAAGTCCACCCAAAAATTTTTTAAAATTTAAATTAACATTTCCTATAGTACTGAAATAAGAACTAGTGTTTCATAATATTCAAAATGTTCAGGAGTTAATCTAAAATTACTTAGTAAACTGAGAACCAAGAAAAGAGAACAATAGATGCCAATGCCAAGATGACACAGATGTTAG
The DNA here is from genome assembly GCA_963574575.1 of Galagoides demidoff. Classification (NCBI taxonomy): domain Eukaryota; kingdom Metazoa; phylum Chordata; class Mammalia; order Primates; family Galagidae; genus Galagoides; species Galagoides demidoff. The sequence goes on from CAUYQV010166679.1 coordinate 86,483, forward strand.
AATTATCTCAGAAAAAGATTTGAAAACAGCTATAAATATGCTTCAATATTTTATAGTGAGTAGTTCTGAAACAGAAAAATAGAACATTTTACCCAAGAAAGAGAAAATATTAAGAAGAACCAAAAAAAATTTAAGAACTGAGAAAAAAGTATCAATTTTTTAAAAATGGTCAGGTTTAATAGATTATAAAACAGAGAATTTGGACATAAAAAGTATTCATTCAGGACTGAGAGGAAAAAAGAGGGGAAAAAATGACCCTGGGACCCACCCAAAGTCCAATATTCAAATTATTATAGTCTAAGAAAAGAAGAAAAACTGCAGTGTAGAGAAAAATATTTTGAAGAAATAATAAATGAAAACTCCGTAAACTTGATGAAAGACATGTTTTCTGTTTTTATTCAACTCTGGTCTGACAAGATACATGGTATGATTTCAGTTCTGAATTTTCTCAGAGGTGTTTTGTGGCCTAAAATGTGATCAATACTGGAAAATGTCATGTGCTGTTAAGAATGGATAGTCTGTAGTTTGGGGATAGAATTTTTTATAAACGTCTATTAGGCCCATTTGTTCTAAAGTGCTCTTTAAGTACAGTTTTTGTTTTTTTATTTTCTGCTTCAATGATCTGTCCAGCTCTGTCAGTCAGGTGGCAAAATCTCTAGCAATTATGATGCTACTGTTTATTTCTTTGCTTAGAAATAGTAGAATTTGATTTATGAATCTGGGTGCTTCTATATTAGGTACATAAACATTTAGGTATGTTATATACTCTGGCTGAATTGCTTTCTTATCATTATATAAAGACTATTTTTGTCCTTTATTTTTCTTGAGTTAATCCATTTTTTTATTAAATCATAACTGTGCACATTGATGCATTTACAGGGTTTAGTACACTGATTTGATGTACAATGTGAAATGCTTACATTGAACTAATTAACTGGATTTAAAGTCTATTTTACCTGACTTAAGAATAGCTACCCATGCTCACTTTTGGTTTCCATTTTTGAGGCATATTTTTTGCCTTCCCTTTACTTTGAATTTATGGAAGTCCTTATCAGTTAGGTGGGTTTTTTTAAGACCATGTATTTGGGGTTGTGTTTTTTTCATTCATTAAACCAGAGTACATCTTTTAAGGGGCACACTAAGATCATTTACATTCTGCATTAGTACTGACATGTGGGATACTGTGCTGTTCATCGTGTTGACCACACCTTGTGTTTCCCTGGTGCTGTTTTATAAGACCAGGGAGCAATATACCTTTGCATATTTTTATACTAGTTAGTGTCTGTTGTTCTGTTCCATGTAGGGTGCACTTTTAGGTACTTCCTGTAAGGCAGGTCTAGTAGTGAGTAATCAATACCCTTAGTGTTTATTTTTCTGGGAAATATTTTATTCTTCCTTTACTTATGTAACTTAGTTTTGTAGGATGCAAAATTCTTAGCTAACAGTTGTAATGTTTAAGAAGACTTAAAAGTGAGACCCCAATCCCTTCTGGGTGGACTGTCTCAGCTGAGACGTCTGCTGTCACTCTGATTGGTTTTCCTCTGTAAGTTGTTACTTCCACCTTGCAGCCTGCGGTGTTTCCTTCTTCTCTTTGACTTTGGCCAGGTGGATGACTGCGTATCTTGGTGATGTCATAATTGCCATGGATCTTACTAGTTTTCAATGACAACCTTTTACCCAGTATCTGATTCTCTGCCAATATCAGGGACACTTTCCTCAATTAGTCCCTTAAATAAGATTTATTTCCTTTTTGCCTCTTCTTCTACCTGAGGGCTACCTATGATTCTTTCATTGGCTCTCTGTATAGAGCCCTTTTTTGCTCTGAGTAATTACTTATTATTTTTTTCTGAATTTTTGATTGACTAGGTTAATTTGAAAGATTCGACTTCAGGATCTGAAGTTGTTTCTTCTCTTTGGTCCAGCCTGTTGTTAAAAGTTTCCATTGTATTTGGAAACTCCTGAAATGACGCATTTCTTGAAATTCTGCTACATTTTTCTCATGTTGTCCATCTACTTATATAGTTTTTTATTCTTGCCCTGAGATACTTTTAGATGGGCTGCTCTTTCAGGTTTCCAACTTTCTCGTCAATCCTAATTATCTTGTTTGGATTTTGTAACCTGAATTCCATATCTGACATTTTGAGAATTTCCTTTTGGTAGGATCCTGTTGTTGTTGACCTATTATAATCCTCTGGGGGTGTCAGACTTGCTTGTTTTCCATGTTGCCAGTGTTCTCATCCTGGTTCCTTCTCATCTGAAAGCTCTTCTCTCAGCTCAGGACAGCTAAGTTTTCCGTGGGCCTGTTCTCCTCTGCTGGGATCTCTGCTTCTCTGTGAGAGGAAGGAGAAGTCCCTGGATGAGGCACTGTGTTCTACTCTGGAATACCGACCAGCCCTGTACGCACTGAGAGCTGTCACAGCCATTGTCCTGTTCCCTTCTGGTTACTTTTGTCCATCCCAGTGCTGCACGATCTCCATACAGAATGCTGGGTTGGTCCTCCAGCTGCTATGGAAACCTTGGATGGGGTGGTGGTTGAGTCCCACTCCACAGAGGTTTATGTTGTGGGAGACTGTTCTGTTTAGGTGTCCACACAGTGGTGGCAGTGGTCCCTGGGTGTGGTTTTCTATATGGTGAGCACAGGTGTCAGAGCTCTGGGCATCCCTCTACTCTGGTTCAGGGGAGTGTGGCAACATGTGGCAGTGCAAAGGTCATGGCTATGTGAGCAGACCCTCTGGGTGGCTCAGGAGCTCTCTGTGTACATGTGAGATTATGGCTGCTTTTGTGATACTTATCAGGTGGCATCAGCAGACACTCAGGGAAGTGAGTACCTATTGTGGTCAAATTCCCTCGTGGCAGGCAGGGGAGTAAGGGAGTGTGCACAACTCCTGGTCACAGGGCACATAAAAGCATTGACCCTCCATACTTCCTTCCAAGCCCAGCTGGCAAGGTCAACATGAAAATGATTGCAAGCCAATCCAATCCCTGTGTGGACCAGACCCTGAGAATGGAAGCTGGTAGGTCCCTGCTGCACCTATTCTCTGGTTAAATGTTATTGTAGAGTCACCAAGCAGCTCCCTAATCAGCTCAGAGGCTGTGATAGTAGAGGGGTTCATAGCTCAAGGTGTCCACAGTGGAATATGGAGTTCCTGGATTTTCTCCTTTGACCCTTCCTTGCATCTGGATGCATCCTCCAGGTACCTTCCAGTCTTGCAGAGTGGATCACCCCAACCCCTTCTCCTTCGTTTGGGTGTCTCCAGTCACGTCTCTGATGATTCACAATCTTCTCTTCAACGTCTACTGCAGGTCAACGTCTACTTAGAACTTTTTTTTTTTTTTAGAACTTTTAATTCTTTCCTTGAAAGTGGTCTGTACAGACTGCTTCTTGTCTACCAACTTGGCCCCTCTCCTCCCTAAGTTGTATACCTCATATGAAAATTGATTCAAAAATGGATCATAGATTTAAAATATGTAAAGTTATTAAAATTTTAGAAAAAATTACAGAAGAAAAAAATTTCAGCCTTGATAATTCAAATAGTTCTAAGACATAACACTAAAAGCATAATTCATAAAAAAAGTTGGGGTCCATAAAAATTTAAAACTTCTGCTCTATAATAGTTCCTGAGAAGAAAATAAATATCAATCTAGATATTGGGGAAAATATTTGAATATACCATATCTGACAAAGGAACTATATCAATATAAAGTGCTCTCAAAACTCAACAGTAAGAAATCAAACAACTCATTTTAAAAAATAAGCAGAAGACTTAAGCAGACATTTCACTAAGGAGGGTATACAAATTGAAAATAAGCACACAAAATTATATTCAACATACTAAGCCATTATTATTCTAAGCAATTAGTATATATTCATTGCAAGATAGGTATAGCCTACTTTCCAAGACTAGTTATACAAATCACATTAAGTAATTAGCATTTGGAAAAAATTATAATGATTTGATAGGAATGTCACATGTAATTTTAATAGTCAGGATTTTAAAGCAAAGACAATGAAATTAGATAATTCATAAATAATCCATCATTCAAAAACTGAACTTTAGCCTGTATCATAATAACTATGAAAACTAAGTTCACAAAAATGAGGAGGTTAAATACTCTTGCTCTACTATTTGTTAAACATTGCTTACCACAGAGATTACACAAATTATATTTTCAATTCCATATTTTAGATTACATATGGAAATCAGAAGTATTGTATAATTTTCACAACTGATAGTGCTTTTGATAAGTATTATCTCATTTCCTTGATGATTTTAAGAATAGCAAGATAGCTACTCATTTAATGCTCATTTACTTACTACCCTTTCTTATATATACAACGTTGTCTTTTCTTAACAATAGCTCAAGATTATAGAAATTGATTTCTCACTGGTTAATTAGTAAGGGAAGAGAAATAGATCTTCTGGATCACTCTAAATTGTTACTTTTCCTCTGATTCATTAAATTATGTAAGCGACCAGCTGATAATATTTCAAGTTCTTCTTATTGCCCAAATTTACTCTTTCCTACACAATTCTGAAATGCCATTGGTTAAAACTTTATTCCTTTTGTTTTTTTGCAGTTTTTGGCCAGGGCTAGGTTTGAACCCGCCACCTTCAGCATGTGGGGCCAGCACCCTACTCCTTTGAGCCACAGGCGCCACCCCAAAACTTTATTCTTTTCACTGAAATATTTGATTCAATTTGATATGTATTTTTGCAATATAAATAGCTTCTAAAGCTGCCATCAAGAATTAATGTCTTAATCCTAACCCTTTGGAAAACTAAGGCAGAAGATTGATTGAGTTCAGGAGTTTGAGGCCAGCCTGAGCAAGAGCAAGACCCCATCTTTACTAAAAATAGAAAAAACTGAGGCAAGAGGATTTCTTGAGCCCAAGACTTGAGTTTGAGATTGCTATGAGCTATGATGATACCATGGCACAAATCAGGACCACAGAGGCTCTGTATCAAAAAAAAAAAAAATTTGCATCTTAGCCAGGTGCAGTGGCTCACACCTGTAATCCTAACAATACTCTTAGAGTCTGAAACTGGTGGATTGCTTGAGCTTAGGAGACTAAGACCACTCCCATCTCTACTAAAAATTGGGTGTGGAGGCACATGCCTGTAGTCCCAGCTATTTGGGAAGAGGAGGCAAGAGAATCTCTGGAGCAAGGAGTTTAAGGTTTCTGTGCACACTAGCCTAGGGCAACAGAGTGAGACTCTGTCTCAAAAACAAATAATTAAAGATGAAAAAAAAGAGAATTTTTGTCTTGTTAAAGGAAGGTCTGAAATCAGTGAAGGGAAAATGTATTTTATATATTATTTATTTATTACCTAGTGGAACATACTTTGCATCAGCCTAATTAGTGCATTTTCTCTCAGTAACAAAGTTGAATGAAAATATAAGGCATAAACTAATGAGAAGATGTAGGTATGTGTCAAAAATAAGCAAGGGTACCAGTTGTATCCATATTTTAATGTCCTCAAGCTCTGAGAGTTGAACAATCCTATCTTCACAACAGGGATATACCTAACAGGTGTATTAGTTACTCTGTATATTGAAATTTTTAAGAAGGATCTGAGTGTATGAATGGTATTAACCACTTTGGGGGGTAGAACAGGCCACATGAAACAAGAGTGATGATGATAGATATTGTTGATTTCACAGTTTTGCCAAGGATTATTTCCTTCTCCATCTCCATAGTCAAATCTGTAGTTATCCCCATCTAGTACCAGATTACGCACCATTGGCATGTTTATAGCCTACCTCTGCTCCAGCCCTACTATCCAGCACTAGTTAGCTTTTATTGAATGACCTCCTTACTCCAAAAATGTAAGGAGACAAAACCTCAGACACTTGAACATGTTCTGAGGTTCAGGCAGAGCATTCTCACAAAGGACTCACACACTTGGCTCCACACACAGGAGGAGACCTAATACCACCTTTCTCATTCAGATCTGGTATAAAGAAAATGACCACTACCTGAAGGCCAGGTAATAACTAAGGCACAGCCCAATTTAGCAGTGAAACGTTCTTGGACAATGAGATTATTTTGTGTAAAGGGTCCATAATAAGAATGTATTATTCACAATTTTCTTCTATAGGAAGTAGAATTATAGAAAGAATTCCATATGATTGAATTCTAATACTTGCTCGTTTTTACACAGGCAGTGAATAAGTTAATTTCCTTCCAACCTCAGCTGTATTCTTTAGTTCTGCTTTTCTACATATATATAGACAAATATATAATTTTAATCCCCTTCTCTTTACTATTATTGCTACTAAAAGTGAAGGTAGTTATCTAGGCAACTGTGTTTGCATACAATTTCTCTAGTCCCTTTCAGTTAGAAGGAGGGAAGAAAACACCATATCCAGATTCCTTAGAATTCATGAGAGTCTTCAAAATGAAATAGCAATTAATTTCCTCCTTATCCTCTCCCACAGAGAAAACATTGCCTAACTTTGTTGGTTTCATTACTGCATCATTTTTGGAATTTCTTTTTTTAATTTTTGAGAAAACCTTGTTCTTCTTATGGTGAAAGAACAATCATCAATGTGTGATCACATGGTAAATAATTCACACTATATCTACTTAAAAAGCACATGCTTCTTTCAGTGTAGACTGTTCTAATCAATAATGGAAACTCAATGAGCCATACTTTTAATGCTGATAGGACGAAATGTGGTTTTTCAATGTGCTGCTGAAGTACTTTGTTGCTTGCTCTTTATTTAAATTCAGAGAGGCTATGACATTTAGAATCTCTCATTTGCAAACTTTAGACCAAGAATAATTACATATGAAATTTTCCTTACTATGTTTTTAATTAGTAGGAAAAAATAGCATTTTAAAAGAATCTTTTGTGTCAGGTTTTGTGCTTTCTTAAAAGAGTATGGGCTCAGGATCAAATCCAGTACTATCCAGCCCAGAATGTTGATTCAGCACTCAGCATATGTTTACCCATCTCATTGAATTACTATGAGCATTACATCACAAAGTTCTTAATAAAATTATAGCTATAAGGAAGTAAAAGTACAAATTTATATGAGGTGGCAATAGGTATAAATGCATGTTGTAATCACTAAAAACTACACAAAAATTGTGTGGAGTATTTTTAAAAATCCTTAATCTGAAAGAAGGAATGATTAGATAGATAAAATAGATAGAATTATTGGATAGATAAAAAAGGGATCCAAATATATTTTGTCTATAAGAAACCTACTTCCCTATAAAGAAAAATATAGATTGAAAATAAAGGAATGGAAAAAGATATCCCATGAAAATGAAAAAATAAAAGCAAGAATAGCTATAGTTCTATAAGTTATATTTTAAGATAAAACTATAGAAAGAGAAAAAAGTTATTACATAATGGCAAAGGGATAAATACAGCAAGAAGATATAACAGTTGTAAATATATGCACGTATATGCACCCAACACGAGAGCACCTGGATGTATAAGACAAGTATTCTCAGAGCTAAAGAAACCACACTACAATAATAAGGAACTCAACACTCCATTTTTAGCAATGGACAGATCTTTCAGACAGCAAATCAACCAAGAAACATTGGACTTAATCTGCAGTATAGACCAAATTTACCTAATAGATGTTTAAAGACAATTTCATCTAAAAGCTGGAAAATGCATTCTTATTATCAGCTCATAGATAATTCTCAAGGTCAGACTATATGTTAGGCCACAAAAGAGTAATACGATACTCAAAAAATTGAAAACAGATATTTTATCTGACCACAAAGGGATAAAACTAAAAGTCAATTAACAAGAAAAATATTGAAAACTACACAAATACGTGGTGATTAAACAATATGCTTCTAAAGGACCAGTGGACAAATGAAAAGATTGAAAAGGAAATTAAAAAATGTGTTGAAAAAAATAAAAAGGAAAACTCAGTATACCAATACCTATCAAATACATAAAAAGCAGTACTATAAACTGGAAGTTTATAGCAATAAATGTTGACATCACAAAAGTAGAAATACTTCACTTAATGATGTATCTTAAAGAACTAGAACAAAAGAAGACCAAACTCAAAATTAAGTAGAAGAAACACATAAATTACAGAAGAAATAAATGAAATTGAAACAAAAAATACAAAAGATAAAATGAAAATTTGGGTTTTTTTAAACTGTTATGATTTAATTTATACAAAATCCTAGACAAAATAAACTAATTATGGTGAAAAAAAAATCAGTATTTTCCAAGGATTGGAAGTGGTTGAGAGCACAGGGAGAAGCAGGAACAAGCCATTATAAAGTGGTTTGAGGACACGTGTTGGGGTACTCTATACGTTAATTACCCTGAATGTGGTGATACCTATACATAATTGTACACATATCTCAGAAGTATCTGTGGTAGACAGATACTAAAATGGCCCCAACATTCCCTGTCCCAGCATACACATACTCTGCCTGTTGTTCTGTTAGTCGTTAATGTAGATATTTCTGGAGGGAATTTAAAGATATAATAGAAGTCATTCATTGGTCAAGATACCTTCAGAGTATTCAGCTAACTTAGTCACATCAGTTCTTTTATATCTGAGCATGAATTTCAGCAATAAGGAAGTTAGGGCAAGCACACAAAGGGTATGACATAATGTAGATATTTATAAGGTCATTATAACATTCATCAATGCTGGTAGCATTCACATTATAATTAGAGAACCAGGAACATTAATATTGCTTTATTACATGGGGCAAAACTGAATTTCTTTTAATGTGCTAAATACATAAAAATATTCAGTGTGTGTGCCTGTGCATATGAAAAATTTTGTTTTTTGAAAGGATGAAAAAAATTGACAAACTCTGGCCAAAAGAAATAAAAAATAGAAGATGCAAATAAAAAATATCAGAGAAGAAAATGAAGATAGTATACCCAATAATGCAGAAATTCAAAGGATCTTTAGAGACTACTATGAGCAACTACATGCCAGTTAAATGGAAAATCTATAAGAAATAGAAAGATACCTAGACACATATAACTTACCAAGATTGAACAAGGAAGAAATCCAAAATCTGAATAGACCAATAATAAGTAATGACATGGAAGCAGTAATAATATGTTTCCCATTACAGAAGATTCCTGAATTCAAGGGGTTCATTCTTAAATTCTACTAAAAAGTTAAAGAACTAAAAGCAATCCTACTGAAACTACTGTAAAAACAATAGAGGCAGAGACTATACTGCCAAATTCATTCTACGAGTCCAATAACCCTCATACCAAAATCAAGACAATGATACAACCAACATAAAAAGAACAAGAGGCCAATATCTCTGATGAACATAGATGCAAAAATTCTAAACAAAAACTATTAAACCCAATTCAACAACATATTAAAGTGATTATCATGGTCAAGTTGGATTTATCTCAGGGATTCAAGGATGGTTCAGCATACACAAATCAGTGTGATACATCATGTTAACAGAATGAAGGATAAAAAGCACATAATCACTTCAATTAATTTTGAAAAAGTATTTGATAATATTCAACAACCTTTGTGATAAAAGCTCAAGAAACAAAACTGGTATAGAAAGAATATACTTCAACACACTAAAAGCCATTTATGGCAGATGCACAGGTAGTTTCAAACTGAACAAGAAAAAAATGAAAGCCTTCCTTCTACCTAGAACAAGAAAGGGATGCCCAATTGTACTACTGTTATTCAATGTAGTACTGAAAATTCTAGCTAAAACAATCACACAAGAAATAAAAATGGAAAGGAAGAAGTCAAAACATACTTGTTGGCAGATGATAGGACTTTATTTATGGAAGCCTAAGGACGCTATAAAAAACTATTGGAACCAATGCATCAATCCTCTAAATTTGCGTGATATAAAATCAACATACAAAAATCAGTAGCATTTCTATATGCCAACAGTTTTCTTTTTCAACCTGAAAAAGAAACTGAGAAAGTCATCCCATTTGCAGCAGCAACAAATAAAATAAAATACATAGAAAGGAACTTATCCAAAGAAGGGAAAGATCTCTACAATGAAAACTAAAAAACATTAATGAAAGAAATTGAACAGAACAGACCAAAAAATGGAAAGATGATTCATGCCCATGTATCAGAAGAAGCAATATTTTTAAAATGTCAAGACTATCCAAGGTGATCCACAAATTGATTTCAGCATCAATCAAAAGACCAGAGACATTCTTTAAAGAAATAGAAAAATGTTATTCTGTAATTTATGAAACCAGAAAAGACCCACACTAGCCAAAATCATCATAAACAAGAAGACAAAATATATACATACATACATACATATATATATATATAAAATCACCTAACTTTAAGTTACACTGTAGAGTAGTAATAACTAAAACAGCGTGATACTGGCATAAAACAGACACATAGGCCAATGAAACAAACAAAAAATCTGAAAATAAATCCATATCTCTGTAGTAAAATCATTTTTAACAAATTTGTCAAGAAAATACTTTAGGAAAGGGACAGTATTTTCAGTAAATGGTGCTGAGCAAACTAGATGTGTATGTGCAAAAAAATGAAACTAGACCCTCCCCCTACATATACAAAAAAAAAAAATCAAACCAAAATGGATAAAAATCTTAAACCTAATTCCTGAAATCATGAAACTTCTAAAAGAAAAGGTGGGGGAACTGAAATTGGACATTGATCTTGGCAATGATTTCTTGAGTAACCCTTCAAAAGTACAGGCAACCAAAGCAAAATTGGTTAAATGGGATCATAACACTCTAAGAAGCTTCTGCACATCGAAGGAAACAATCAATAAAGTGAAGAGACAATCTTCCAAATTGGAGAAAATATTGCATAAGGGATAAATAATCAGGGATTAATAATCAGAATATTTAAGGAGCTCAAACAATTCAATAGAAAAAATCAAATACTCTAAGTAAAAGGGGGCAAAAGATCCAAACAGACCTTTCTCAAAAGAAGACACACAAATGGGCTACAGGTATATGAAAAAATGCTCAACATTTTTTCGCCATCTGAGAAATGCAAATCAAAACTACTATGAGAGGATATCTGATCCCAATTAAAATGGCTTTTATCAAAAAGACAGGCAACAACAAATGCTGGTAAGAATGTGGGAGAAAAAGAAGCTTCACGCACTGTTGATAGGAATGTAAATTGTTGAATCCACCATGGGGAACAGCATGGAAGTTCCTCAAAAAAACCAAAAATACTGCTACCATAAGATGTAGCATTCCAAAACCAAACAAACAAACAAAAAAAAGATGTAGCATTCCCACTGCTAAGTACAATACATACCCAAAAGAAAATAAATCAGTATCTGGAAAAAATACCTGCACTCTCATGTTTATTGAGGTACTATTCACAATAGTCGTGACTTGGAATCAACCTACGTGTCCCTCAAAAGATGAATGGATAAAGAAATAGTAGTATATGTACACTATGTAATATTATTTAGTCATAAAAAGAATAAAATCCTGTCATTTGCAACAACATAGATTGAACTGAAAAACATTATGTTAAATGAGATAAACAAAGCACAGAAATATTTGCATGTTTTTACTCATATCTGGGAGCTAAATATTAAAACAATCAATCTCATGGAGACAGACAACAGAATGATGGTAATCAGAGATGGGGAAGAGGGGATGAAGTAGGGATGGTTAATGGGTACAAAATATATTTAGATAGATAGAATGAATCATATTTGATAGCACAACAAAGTGACCATAGTCAATAATAAGGTATGGAATACTTTAATATAACTAAACAGTGGAATTGGAATGTATTAACACAAAAAAGTGATAAATTCTCGAGGTGATAGATACCCCAGTTATCCTGATTTGAATACTACACATTGTATGCCTATATCAAAGCGTCACTTGCCTCCAATAAACGTATAGAAATACTATGTACCCAAATTAAAAGTTAGTTAAAAAATGAACACTCTGACTTCTTTGGAGAGAATACATCATAGGGGGCAAAGTAGATGGATGAAAATCAGAAGGTTGTTTTAATAGTTAAATTAAGATAATAGTATCTTGGTATCAGGGAAAGTAGAAAAAGTTATTAGATTCTGGTTATATTTTAAAGATTGAACATACACATTTTGCCACTAAATTGAATTGGAATTGCAAGAAGAGAGTAGGAACTGTGAGAGGAGAGGAATCAAGGATAATTCTACATTTTTTGGCCTTCAGCTGCTATGTTAATGAAATTTCCATTTATTGAAATGGGGATGACTGAGTAAAACAGTAAAAATCAAGACCAGTTCTTCGTAGATTGAATTTGAAATGCCTTTTATAAATTCAAGTGCAAAGACTGAATATGAGTCTGAATTTCATGGTAAAGTTCCAGGCCAAAGATGGTATTTAAAGCAATTGTATTAGATGAGTACCTGGGGTGAAAGTAGATAGAAAAGATAAAAATCTGAGAATTGAGCCTAGAGGATCTGTGATATTGAGAGGCTGTGAAGATAAGAGTGATTCACCAAATGAATCACAGAAAAGGAACAGCTAAACCACAGGAGTATGAAAAAGAGAGAATATTGTCCTGGAAACTAAATGAAGGAAGTTTTTCAAAAAAGAATGATCAAGTTTGGCCTCAGCTATTATGAGATAAATGAAATAGGTATTAAAAATAAGCCAGTATACAGGTATTCAGCAGTGCAATTTTTATTTAGTGGCAATAACAGAAGATTTAGCAAATGGGAACCAACCCTGACTGTAGGAATTTCAATAGAGAAAGAGAAAATATTTTTTAGAACACTGGCTCTAAAGGGGAGCAGAAAAGTAGGTGATGACTGCATAAAGAGCTGAGGGAAGACGACATCGCAGCATGTTTACATAGGGACACTAAACACCAGCAAAGACAGATGAGCAAGGGGTGGGGGATCAATCCTGTAGAAGTAACAGGGAGCAAGTGCTGGAGCCACATTCTTGAGTGGATCAGAGCAAATGTCATTGACTGCATGAATTGAGAGACACACCTTAAACAGCACCGAGAGTTGTCTGCTACTAATGCCAACAGGAGCGTGATATACGGGTGCAGATAACGGAAGGTAGTTTTAATAGTAAAACCTTATAGGCATTCCCTTCCTATTGTATTTCTTTAAGTAATAAAATACAGAGCAAGGATATCAGTTGACATTATAAGGGAATTATTTAAAACTTGAGGAATGAGAAGATATAAAAGTTATTTCCAAAAGTGAGAAAGGAAATTGACTTGGGAAATAGTGAGAGGATTTCTGGAAAACCCTAATGACCCTCTGCAAGTTTGTGGTCATGAATTTAAAGTGAGTTATCCAACAACTGGACGTATGTTTTTCCCCAGCCATATTATAGGTACTAAGTAGGTAGAAAGTCAACTTGAATCAGTGTTAACGGCTTGTCAAATTGGCACAACTGAAGGGAGAGAAGCAAAGCAAAGCTGAGAGTGATGACTGTGCAAAGCAGGGTAAGGAAGAGCGCAAGGAAATGAGTAATGCAAAGAGCTAGCGTGGCCTGTCCACGGACTGGAGGGCCCACTGGAAGCACAGAAGTGGAGGAAGGTGATGTGAAGGTGGTGATCTGCCTGTGGGATGCTTGAAATAGAGATTATAAAAAGAATGCAGTTCCTGCAAATGGCAATAGCTTTGGACTGATTACAGAAATGGGTAGCTGATATGCACTGGAAGATAAGAGAATTGGAGGTGAGGAGACTCAGATCATAGGAAAGATCATTTCATGGATATTGAAATCATCAACTATAATGCTAGGCGTGGTGGTGAACAGGGATTCAGCAGGCACTAGAATCTTCAAGTGAAAAGAGTGGGGAGACAGTATCTAAATATAGCAGATGACTGCAGTGAGGAAGGCTTGTGGTGTACTGTCTGATCACATGCACTCCAGTGGAGCCAACATCCGGGAGCACGAGAAATTGGCTCAAAGAAGCAAGGAAGAGCAGGAAGGATAAGTGCTCAGCCTCTAAGTCCAGGGTCATGTGAAATGAGAGTACAACTACCATCTGAGAACACCACAAGGGCAAGCGGAGCTCACAAAGAAGAGACAGGTTTTAAAGAGAGCAAGCAGGAGAATGAGGCCTTAACAGAGGAGTTTAGGGACATAAAGACCCTGAATATTGTTGAAAAAATTTATAGTGTCAAGTTTGGACATGAGAGCTCAGAACAGGTTATAGTGGAGTTCAGGTAATGAAGGATGACCCTCAAATTGTGCACTTTCAGAGTTAAGGGAGGTAAACCATCTGGAAGCCTTGATGGGATTAGTCTTGACTCTTGACTATCTCTTGGAGGCAGGTGGATAATCAGGTTTAATTGTATGCTGCTGATGGGTGACTGGTTCTAAGCACTTTGATGTGAAGAGAAAAATGGGGAGGGGGCGGTCAGGGAGAGAGAAGTTGCACAGGAGATAGCAGGCGTCTTGCCAGGAATGATGCAGCATCAGAAGGGATGGTTTTAAAGATAGACCTCTCCCTTAATGCATCTTTGACATAACTGTATTCCCGTAACCAATATGACCTCAGCTCATTAAATTTTAAAATTAATATATATTCTAAACAGAAGTGTTCTAAATGAAATGACCATAGGGCATGCTGAATGCTTTCCAAATTCCAAATTTAAGAAAAACTTGATTCTTCCGTTCTGCTTCTGTTTCCAGTTCTGCCAAGAGTAAGAGACTTGTTCACCATGTTTTTTCTACATTTCCTGTTCTCTAAGATGATGAAGATTTCTAAGGAAAGTACGTGATGTAATTTGGCCTCAAAATTAAAGTGACAATCAATTGACGTTTCTGAAGCATCCTTGAAGCTTTTTATCTCTGTTCTCTCCACCTCTGCCTGCCTTCTTTACTTTCATGTTTTTCCTTTGGAGAGAGCAATGACTCTGTGATTTTTAAACCATTGAAATCTTACCCTAAAACTTTATTTTTTTTTTTTTTTGGCTCTTGTTTGTAATGCTAGAAATTTAAGTTAAGCATCCTAATCAATGAAAAGCTGTGATCCCAAGAGGTGGGCGGAATAAAGTTCTTAGCAAAAATCATCAAAAGTTAGAGAACCAGAACCAGGAAATTGATGAATGAAAGACAATATAGAGCAAATAGGATGTTGAGCTCATTTTTGGAGGAGCATTCACAGGCTTGGAGCACCTCCAAATCATTTTTATCTTGATGATCTCCAGGGCCTGGATGCTCACTTCTGAGGAGTGTATCTGCAAAGTTTTACCAAGAGTACACTGCTAAATAACATATTTTTTTCATGATTTTATTAGGTTACCTTTAAGTTAAAAAGGTAATACTTCTCAAAATTTAGGAAAGTCTAATTTTTTTTGTCATTCTATTTGTCTTTGGTATAAAATGTATTTGGCTACATAATAGGTTTGGGTTTTTTTAATTAAAGTCTTACTGCCTTTTAAAGGGAATTATCAGGAGGTGCCTGTGTCTCAGTGGGTAGGGCGCCAGCCCCATATACCGAGGGTGTGAGGTTCAAGCGCCACCCCAGCCAAACTGCAACAAAAAATAGCCAGGCATTGTGGCAGGCACCTGTAGTCCCAGCTACTTGGGAGGCTGAGGCAAGAGACTCCTAAGCCCAGGAGCTGGAGGTTGTGGGGAGCAGTGATGCCACCACACTCCACCAAGGGTGATAAAGTGAGACTGTCTCTTAAAAAAATAAATAAAAATAAAGGGATTATTCAGATGTGTTCTTCCCTATCCCCCTTCTCTTTCATGACTATTGAAATAGCATATGTACTTTATAAGAGATAAAACCCACAGAAAAATTAAAAATAACTTTACATTTTTAACTAGTTATTTCACCTTTACTTGTTAACTATCCTATCAATGAATGGAAAAAAACTTATTTTTGATGACTTTTATATATTGTCTCATTCCTAACATGACATTGAGTTTTTCTACCTAAGTCTTTATATCATTTTTCTTTCTCCTCCTGTTTCTCTCTTACGAGTTGTTACCCTTTAGTGTACTTATCACCATTTATGTGGTTATTTGCATATATGTGTTTAAATAAATGAGATATGGCCCTGATTTACATATGTTTTAAGTTTTATATTTACTTGTGATATATCTTATTCTCTTTCACATGTCCTTATATGAAATAAAAGACATATAAACAATATTTTAAAGACCTACCCTTGTTACATAAGTATACCCAGTTAATTTTTTCCTTGTTTCTATGTAGTATTTTGTCTTAGGTATCTATCCCATTTTATCTTTTTCCCTGGAATGACTACCAGATTGGCTTATAATCTTATGATGAATGTTCTTTAAGTTTCTTTGCATTCTCTGTGAAAGCTTCTCTGAAGTATGAATACCTAAGAGTAGAATATTGCAGGGTTTGGGGGAATACACATAATTAGTTTCATCGAGCACTGCCAAGTATCCTCCAAAATGATGGTACCAATTATATTCACATCAATTCTGACAGTATGTTAATATTAGTTATTATCTATTTATAATAGCATTTCGATTGCACATTATTTTTATGATTTCAATGGAAGAACATTAATTTTGTTATCAAAGCCCTGGAAATTTTTTAAATGATTATGGATATAGATATGGAAGGAATTTTTAGTTTTCCTTTTCCTCATTCACTATCTGTAGGACATAGTTTTACTCTCTCCTCAACTAAATCTATAATAGATAAGTTCACACTCCTCTTCACATCTGCTTTTCACATTTATGAATTTGTTTCTCTTTCAGTTGAATGTTCTTTTAGAATAGAGTTTAAATGTTTCTATTTTGTTCTTTTAAAGTTTCTATTTTGTGGTCATTAGCATGCGAACTATATACGCTGTGTCAAATTCCTCAGTGTTGAGTAAGATTTGGGGAAATACAGGCACCTGTAAGTTACTTGATTTGGGGAAATATAGACACCTGTAAGTTACTTGATAACTTTAATCATGACAAAACTTTGTTTACAGGAACAAAGATCCACTTTGCAATTTATAAGTAACTGTAAGGAAATGACAAAGAATTCTAATTTTTTTCCTTCTACAAAATTTGGCAGTAATACAACAAAAAGCCCGAGATGTCCAGTGTGTGAAGGTACTGCTTACATTTGAGTGTTTATGCTTCTTGGCAATGGCTTTTACTCTTTTAGGTGTAGGTATATCAAAATCTGTCTCTTACATAGAAAAATATTCTTACATTTAAGGTGCCTAAAAATAAAGATATTTGGCAGAACAATATCAAGGATTGCCCCTCAATTCTGATCAGTCATTAGGAGTTAAGGGTCTAATATCCATAATTCAAGTACTGATGCCAAAGGCTGACAAAAATGGGGCAAATAAAAATTAATTAGAAACACTGCTGAGCTGTTTTTTTCAGGAGGTAAGTTTTTTGCTCCCAAACAACCATCACATCTTCAATAAAAGTGTTTAAGAATAGTTACAAATCAGGTCATTTTAATTTATTCAAAAGATGGTTCTTGACATTAACACAGACAAGAATTGAAATAAAATGATTCCTGCATTTCTTAGTTAATTAATCTTAAAATTTTAGGCAAGCCCTTTATACTATCATTATATTCATGGGGGATTTAGTTTTTATGCAACATAAGGTAATTGACAGATACATAGAAAATCCATATATCCCATTTAAGTATGTGTATTGGGATGAGGATTTTTATACTCGGACATGATTATGGCTAGCACAAGTGTTTATCCTTTTAAAACAGCACTTCCGGGGCACATGGGATCCACCCATCAGGAGAATGCTACAACAGGGTATTTTAGCTTCTTGAACTCTTGATTGAAAAAAGAAAATAGTCTCCCATAAGAAATTTTTTAAAAGGCCACACCTTGAGCAAATTTAAAACTTCAATTTTATGCCCACTTCTTTGTGTCAGAAATGCAAAAACTAATATACAACATATAAACATATTTCACATGGGAGGCCATTTCCACACTCAAGGCTCATGAGATTCCTTCAGGAAAAAAGTGTGGATAAAACTATATCTGGACCCAAACACTATAACACATTAGCAGAAGCAACTGATCATTAAAACAAGGAAAAAAATATAAAAAGAAAATTAACGTACTAATAATTTTTTTTTTATTGAATGGTAACTATGTACATTAATGTACTTCTGGGGTACAGTGTAGAGTTTTCACACACAATCTGAAATACTTCCATCAAACTGGTCAACACAGCCTTCATGACATTTTCTCAGTTGTTATTTTAAAACGTTCACATTCTACTCTTAGAAAGATTCACTTCTACCCCTGTAAGATGAACCTCAGAAGTGATCCCTCCAATCCCCCTCCCTCCTCCCTCCCCATATTCGTAGGCTATTTGGTTATAGCTTTCATATAAAAGGTATAAATTAGTTTCATAATAGGGGTGTGTACATTGGATACTTTTTCCTCCATGCTTGTGATACTTTGCTCAGAAGAACATTCTCCAGCTCCATCCATGTGAGCATAAAGGACATAAAGTCTCCATCCTTCTTAATGACTGCATAGTATTCCATGGTGTACATATACCACAGTTTATTGATCCATTCATGGATCGATGGGCACTTGGGCTTCTTCCATGACCTGGCTATTATGAATTGGGCTGCAATAAACATTCTGATACAAATATCTTTGTTGTAAT
>CAUYQV010166681.1:0-29943 GCA_963574575.1 Galagoides demidoff
ATGATCTTGTGCAAAGTTCTGGAATTAAGTTCAATCATGCCACCATGCACTTATCTTGGCAGAACTGTACAAACAACTTGGTAAGATTTTATAACCTTGGCATATCAGTGTCTGATAGCCATTTTCATGTTAATGTATGGCAGTGTCTTGCCGAGTGGCATTCCTCATTGTTGTGTGTTTGCATGTGCCATCACAAGAATGTCGGAGCTTGGCAAGAGTGGAAGTGAAATCAGGGGCATGTCAGTCCACGTGTATGGAGATAATACTATGAAGAAAACAGCAGTGTACAAATGGATTAAATGTATTTATGTGGGGAGAGAAAGTGTCACTGAGGACAGAGGTCAGGGTGGCGGGTAACAAGCAGAAGTGGCAAAAACATTGCAAAAATTTGTCGAATTGTGCATCAGAATCATTGACTGACTGTGAGAAGCATAGAAGACAAACACTGATAGAGAAACAGGAAAATCTGACTGAAATTCCTGGCATGAAAAAGGTGTGTGCAAAAATAGGCTCTTTCATCATGAAAATGCACCAGCTCACACAGCCCTGTCTGTGAGGGATTTTTCGGCCAGTAAACAAGTAACTATCTATCTTCCATACTCATCTGATCTGGCCCCCAGTGACTTTTTTCTTTTCCCAGAGATAAAGGAAATACTGAAAGGAAAACATTTTGATGACATTCAGGACATCGAGCGTAATATAACAGCAGCTTTGATGGGCTTTCCAGAAAAAGAGTTTTAAAATCGCTTTGAAGGGTGGACTAGGCACTAGTATCAGAGCATATCTTCCCAAGGGGAGTGCTTTGAAGGGGACCATAGTGATATGCAACAGTGAGGTGTCTACAACTTTTTCTAGGAGGAGTTCATGAACTTAATTGCCAGACCACATATAATTCTGAAGTTGGAGTGGTTTCCAATGCCATTATGTCTGTCTGTGCCCATGGGGGCCCACCATTTAGCTCTCATTTATTAATGAGTACATGTGGTGTCTGTTTTTCCACTCCTGAGGTAGATACTTCACTTAGGACTTGTATAGAGTCTCTGGCTCTACACAAGTGGGGCAAAAGACATTATTTCATTCCTTTTTATAACTGAGTAATACTCTATACAATTTTTTCTTATACTAGGTTTATGCTTTCATAGTTTCTGTAAGTTTAAAATAATTTTCAATTAAAAGCTTTAAAAATAAATAAAACCTTTAAACTGCTCTTTGATTTTAAGGAAGTTAACATGGACAACTTTGCTGAAATTTTAAGGAAAAAGTATATAAAAAAAAAGCCACTGAGGGTACGAACGGAACTCAGAATGATGGAGCAAGATGTTATATATGTTCAAAATCACCAGTGAGTGGATATCTCACATATGCCAATGCTAGGGATTGTATTTTTTTCACAATTAAAAAAAAATTGTTAAATTAGCCTCCTATTACAGATGAAGAAGGTGAGACATGGGGGATTTACACAATTTACCCGAATAACTATACCGAGATGTAAGCCAAAAATTCAGTGCAGGAATATTGATTGTATTCATTTCATTTCTGTTTTTGTCAAACCGTTATTCATCTAGTTTATACTCTCATTTTATAAATAAAATAAATGGGGCCTGAAAATCTGAAATAGTTGGATCACATCATATGGTTCACTGGGGGTTAGGTTACTCTGTGACTGACCAGTTAACTGGCCATTGATGAAAAACAATGTAAGAATGTAAATGAAATTGACCCAACGTATTCAATTGTATCTGAATGGCCTAGGAAAAGCAATATAATGGGAAATTGGTTTAAGTACACAACACTACATTATCATTAAACACCCTTCACTCTTTTGAACAATTAGGAATTCATGATTTATATTTTTTAAATTCTCTTTATTAAAATATACACATAGGAAAGTGTGCAAATCGTCAGTGGAAAGTTCAGTTTGTTCCTATAAAGTGAAAAACCTTCACTTCCTAGATCAAATAATAATTAAAAAAATAGAACACAGCAAACACCCTAGAAGCTCCCAGTCCCTCTCTCTGGCCAAAGAAAACTATCACCCTTATCTCTGTCATCATAGATTGTTATTTTTTGTTTCATACCTGCCAAAAGTGACATTAAGAAACAAACTCTTGTGCATCAGTCTTTTTTGTTCAATATTCATAAGATTTAATCATGTTGTCTATTGAAGTAATTTATTATTATTATAGAGTATTCTTTTGTAACTATAGCATGTATTTGTACATTTTACTGTTGATGGGTATTTGGGCAGTTTTGAGTAATATTATGATGCACATTCTTGTATGTCTTTTGGTAAATATATATACGCATTTCTGAAAAGATGGTACCTAGGAATAGAATAGCAGATACCACTCAGCAGTTTTCCAAAATTTATGCATCAAATATTCCATCCGACACTATAAGAGAGTTCCAGTTGCTCCAGGTCTCACAGAACATAGAATTGTGTGGTGTTGTTGCTAATATTAGTTATTTGCATGAGTTTACATTAGGATTCTACTGATGGTTCTCTGATGAGAATTGAGGTGAAAATGCTTTCACACACACTAATCAGCCATTTGGATCTTTTAACGAACTCCTTATTCATGTTTTTGCCCATATTTTATTTAATCTTTTTCTTATTGAGTAATTATAGTAGGATTCATTCAGCACATGAATCTTTCCTAGATGGGAGTTTTATAAATATTCTCTATGATTTTCTGTTCTCCTGCTTAGTGATGTGTTTTGATGAACGCAAGTACATCATCCAATTCAATCATCTTTTCCTTTCCGGTTAATGATTACTTGGCCTATTTAAGAAACCTGTTCCTAAATCTGAGGTCATGAAAAATTCTCCCATTTTTTTTCTTCTAGCGTTTTATTATTTTTAGGCAAATGGTGCAAATAGTTTTGGGAAGTGGCGTGAAGTCAGGTAATGATTTCTCAGAACTGACTCCTTTTCTACTGGGTTTACAAGTAGGACACCATCAGATGCTTCCTTAGATTTGCTCTGTCCTATTACTAAGTTTCTTATCCAGCATGGAGGAGAGAGCAACTCTACTCAGTCTTATCAAAACCCTCCCACTTATCAAGGGGATGGAAAATGGGAATCTTTGGAAAAACACACCTGCCTCACTGTGCCTAAATATTGCTTCCTGGCTAAAATCTGGAAGGAAAATGCTACCGACTCTCCACTGGGATGATATTTTGTCCAGCAGAAATTTAAACTCTGGGCTTAAAGTTAGTTTGCACCAGGCAATATAAATATGCAGTGAATCAGATAGCAAGCCTGGGAGCTAAATAATGAGATCAGGAGGAGGTTTACAACAATAATGAGAATATAAATTCAAGAGATGCAGACTGTTTGAAAGGAGCACTTCCAGCCCTATCTGTGACTTGTGTGTAGAGTTTAATTTGACAAAGTTATCTTTCATCCAAGCGTGGGTGTTACTTTGATATGGTTGGTTAGCTTTGTAATCAGACAAATTCCTGTGCTAAAATGGACATTTATTCTTCTCCCATTTATTGAAAAATTTGCAGCTGTTCATTTACTTCCTACTTACACAGCATGCTTTCATCTAATTCTTAATAGTTCTGGTTTAAAATTTTGCCTCTCTTAATAGAATTAATGTTACATTACTCCCTTCTAATTCAAATAATCTTGAGTTCTTTATGCATGGTCATAGCATCTATTCATCTTTTTGTTTAAAGTGCAGTCCCGTAGGTTTCATATTCATAACCTGTCCAGAGCTTTAAATGACGGTGTCAGCACTGGCATGTGAAAATTGATCTGTCTTACCTCCTGCACTCCCTGAAGCTTAGAGCGAGATTATTTGTCCTGATTTTTTTAGCCATTTGAGTCCTTCTTCTAGGTAGTCTTTTCAGTAAACATTTTCCATCTTTAGAGGCTATTTCCCAGCTCCCTGACAACCAAGTGGAGCTCCTAATAATGTAATTGTCTTGGGGGTAACACTAAATATCTACAAAAACATTCTTTTTTGTATTCCCTCCTTCCCTCCCTCCTTTCCTTCTTTTTAATGTTTTTTCTCCAAATTGTTTAAGCCAAGATACTTGCTCTGGGGGTACTTACACACCAAGCCACAATTCAGAGATTAGAAGCCATGTGAAAGCTCAGACAGAGTGCTTTGAATTTCAAACCAGACCTGTGCTGTGAAGCCACTTTTGCCTTTGGTCAGCAGAATTGGCTTATTAATTTAACTTGTCAATATTTATAAAGTACCCAATGGCAGATTCTCAACTATGGAGTTTACAGATTAACTAATTTAAATGCATCTAACAAACCTGTGAGGTAGGTGCTCTTATGATTCACATTTTATAAACAAGGAAATGTAAGAATATTAAATTAGATAATGCAATAACTTGTCTAAGGTTGCATGCCTGGGAAATGATGATGCCAGGATTCAAGCCCAGAAACTCTGCCTCTGCAGCTCTTGTTCTTGAACTGCTATCCTGATGTAAAGCAGACTATGTTGCAGGAGAAGGACCTCCAAATGCAGCCTTCTCTCCTTACTGTGCCCTCTGCTGCCAGTTTAGAGTTGAGGATCCGTTTGTGTTTGGAAAGCTTCATTCCTGCCTTGGTCCTTATCTGATTCTCCTGACTTCTTTTACAACTAGAAGTTGTAATGTTCTAGAAGTGGAGGCTTGCGTTATTTTTGTTTCTCCTTTCTACTCTATTCCAGAAGGAATAAAGTCCTGATCATAATCTCAGGCTGGTATCAGGTATCACTGAGGAAAACTTTGCATCCATAGGTGGCCTCATTGTGTTCAGGTGTGTTTTCAGAATATTCAACTTTGCAACCTTCTTTGCTATATTCTAACTTGCTACTCTTTAACTGCTCACCTGGGATGGATGTTACCAGCCATCCACCACAGTCCTCAAATAATGCCTTCCATCTACCTAGCAAGCTTCATTTTCTGCAGACAGAGCCACCATTTGTATTGCCTGAGAATGGAGAAAGAGAAGGAGAGAGAAAAAAAGAGATATTTTATTTAAATACTTAACCTAGTATAAATATTTGAATGGTTAGTGAGTTCCCTTGGCTAATCTCCTACTTTAGTTCTCAGAACCTTGGCTTTTCCATTTATAAAATCCAGATAAAAGGTTATGTGCATTCATTGAAATTCTCTTATAATGCTGGGTGTGTGTTTTTATTAGTTCTGGATTTATCAACTCCATTTTTCTTGCATATGAAATAACATGGAAATCCTATTTGTGATGTGGACAACCTCACAACTTATAGTCATATTGTTAAGTAAGAAGTGCATTGGTTTAGGCACAGATTGTTTATGTATTTGTATGGCTGTCTTCTCTTCAGAATGAGAAGCTAGGAGGTTAGGGTTAGAGTAAAACAAAACAACCATATGAACTTGAAATAACTAAAATGTCATTTTATACTATTTTAATTGAGGAATTTAATAACTTCTATTTCTGAAAACAGAAACAGTCAACCTGCTTCAAAATTAAGGACATTTGGAAGAATCTGAAAAAAATAATCACTTCTTCAACAAATAATTGGTTAGTTTTATATATACCACATAAGTTATATGAAGAATACTGTTTTGAAAATGAAAATCAGGATATTCTCTTCCCCCTTGCAATGTATAATCTAATGATTCAGAAGATGCTTAAAACAAATCAGTGAAAAAGTGACAAATGTTTGTAATTACTATGATGGACAAAAGCAAGATAATTAAAAGTCATCCTACTATAGAAAGAATGATCAAGCAAAAAGTCTGAGGCTGTCATATTTAAACCCTGATCTTAGAAAGGAAAAAGATCAAGCCATTCAAATGGCTGGAAAGAAGAAAACATTTGGTCTTGATCTTTTTTTGGGGGGAGGACAGAGTCTTGCTGTCACCCAGTCTAGAGTGCAGTGGTATCATTATAGTTCACTGTTAGGTTCAAGCAATCTTCCTGCCTCTGCCTGCTGGGTAGCTGAGACTACAAGCGCAAGCCACAATGCCTGGCTAAGATTTCTCTTTTTGTAGTGATGATGTCTCACTCTTGCTCAGGCTGGTCTTGAACTCCTGACCTCAAACAATCCTCCTACCTTGGCCTCCCAGAGTGGTAGGATTACAGGTGAGAGCCACAGTGCCCAGCCTGGTCTTCATCGTATTAAAAATCATTTGGTACTTTTTTCTTTTTTTACTTTCTTCTTCACAGAGACATGTTTAATTTGCTTCTGGGACACCACACCCACCTCAAAATTGTTATCAAATAATAGTAGCCAGACCATTCTTTTTTATTTAAGCACATATCCAGTGGTGCACAAATGCTATACCTATTCTATGAATTCTTGGCAATTTTAGATTATGCATTGCTCATGCTGCCAATGTTATGTTTCTCAGATCCTTGAGCTCATCTCTTTTCAGGGACTATATCCTTCATCCTCCCTAAAACCCAGCATGCTCTTTTTATGTCAGTATTACCAATCCATTCATTATCTTCATTTTATACATCCTATTCTGTGGCTATCAGACTTTTTTCCAAAACCACAATCCTGAATAAATCCAGGAGGTTTTATATTCTACTTCTGTAGGCAGACAGGTTCATGTACATGGGAAGAAAAGCAGAACAACACTGATTGATCTCACTTTAAATTCAAGACAACAGGCTGTAGGTGGTGCTTTAGAGCTACCAGGCATTCATACTACATATGCTTAATTTATTCATATATATATATATATATAATTTTCATATACATATCTATGTTATTGATTTGAGAAAAATTTATAGCATACTCTTAGTGTAGAAAGCAGGCCACAAAATCAAATAGGCAATGATATTTTATAAGATGCCATATTCTTGAAATAAAGAGTAAAGTCATTTTACTTTTTGCTTTTCTGAGTTTCATGTCCTTTCAAATATGTATAAGGGCCAGTGGTTATCAATATTTACATGCAGTTATATGTACTGAAAAGGAAGTGCCAAAGAAAAAAAAAAAGGAAGTTCCCAAACATCTTAAAGAGTGACAGTGGAATACATAGAGTTAAAGTCACACAAAGATTATTGCTCTCAGAGGGTGAATGGTCTGAGAGAAATAAAAAAAAAATGCACAAAACATTATAATTTTCTGGTCTGCAAAATGCAACAGAGAATATGTAAAAACAGAATAAAGGAGATGCCTCAGACAGTTGGCTCTTAATCCTTTACCCATGATTTTAAATTCTCCCCAAAGAGTTATTCTTTTGTCTTTAGATATTCACATACTGGATAAGCATCAAGTTTTAGAAGTATGTTCCTGTCTAATAAAAATGAATAATTTTCTTCTGGAGCATTCCTTCAAATTTTAATCCTAGACTTGCTCTGGGTGTCATTACCATGCTTCCTTTTGTCCCTCTCTCCTGTATAGACTGCTGGCATTCTAAACCCATTCTTATAGTTTTGGTTTGTTTCCTGTCGTAGACAAAACAACCTAATACCCTCACGTAATATTAGATGTTTTAGAAATATTTCTATTCCAAGAATTTACAATAGAGAATTCTATGGAAGGGTAGGGGCAAGAGTCTTGAACATTTCTGGCACTTAGGACACAAAAATTGTATCTTGCAAAGGTAATTTTAGGTCCAAAGTCATTTCTTCCTAATATAGACAAGAAGGGTAGTTGTCTACTAATCCAGAATTAAAATGTTCTTTACCCAATGCTTTTATTCATTTCCTTCATTGTAAAATAAACTAAGATGTGGTTATTACATCTTGTCTCATAAACGGCTACTAGTTGGAACAATGTGAACTGCAAAGCACCAATAGGCCTTTTTTTGGCCGTTTAGAAGCTCAGGTATCCTCATTCTCCACCTAATATTGGACTTTACATAGGGTGATCAATCATCGTTATCTTCTTGGGATGTTCTGGAAACATAGGACTCTAAATACTAAAACAGATTTTTTTTAAAATATAGGCAAACCAACAATGGCCTAAGCAAACTGGAACAATTTGGTCACCCATGAATTTTGTGCTTAGAATTATTTATCTGACCATAAGGTTAACCTATGATTTTTGAAGGCCACTTAAGAAGCAGAATTAGAAGAAAAAAGAAAACAATAATGCAAGCATTTCCAAGCTGGGCTAGAAATTGATTTTGTGGGTGCACAAAATGACACCCCACAAAATGACTCAGTAGCAAAACAATCAATTTCAAAAGTTTGGTAATGATTTCTTGTAGCTCTACTAGCTTGCTTTACATTTTTCTCTGAGAATTTATAGCAAACTTTTTAAATCCGCTTGTGTTTTTAATCTGGATCTCTGCTAAACATGCTATGTACCAGGACAAAGTAAATCAACAAAGTCAAGAGCCTTGGCTTCCAGGCAGATTTTAAGAACAAATCCTGTAACAGCACTTTTTGAGATGTATGACTTTAGACAAGAGATTCCATCTACCTGAACTTTAATTATCTCACATTTTAATGTGTTTTTCTATGAGAAAGAACAAAGGCACATAAAATTTCTAAAGCAGAAATGGGTCATAGTATATGGCAACCTTTATTTCAAGATTGGGTTAAGTTTTATTAATTATAAATTTAAAAAAATTATAATGGCACAAAATTATATATTTATAGGTTCAGAGGGTAAAATGATAATTCACAATATCAGATTTGATGGCCATATCAGAGTTTACATTTTTATGTAAGAATTTAATAATGGAGATTCGGGTTCAGAGATACACGTTTGCAGCAGAGTTTAGCAAAACTGCCCTGTGTACACCTACGACATACCTATCCTTGTGTAATTGCACAGGGTATGCTTTCCCAGGGTCATGAAGTTGCTTTAAAAAACTGTGACTCTCTTAGACAGAAGTGATCCAAAAGAAGGATGTTAGTGGAAGAACTGCTGTGTGTTTCCAGCTTTCAAGACTATCACTCTTACTCCCGTCTTTTGCTTGTTTTACAAATCTTCTTCTCTTTAGTTCCTCTGATTTGAACCTCTGACCATGCTACTTCCTTGGCTTCCAACCTTTTTATTTGAAACAATGCATTTTCTCCAATATTACTTTGGTGATATATAATAAATTGGACTGGAATTAGCTAAATGACCCCATTTGGTCTCATTTTTTACCTGTACGCATGCACACACACATATACATATACAACATTCCTTTTAGTGATTCTACACATAATACTGAAAAGGTTTGGGCTGGTCCTCAAGCCATTTGGGAGCAAAATTACTCTGATGAATGCTTCATTTCAACTTTTACTACCTATTTCTAAGTGTGTCTTCTTGTTATGATCCCTGCTTGGTATTTTCTGACAACCTGCTCCAACAAACAGCTGTATCACATTTAAACACATTAAATAAAGTATTTGAAAAATTAAATCATTGCATTGCTAATTTGGTTGGCCCTTTCTTTTCTCCCTACTAACTATTCATAGTCTGAAGATTCCAAACTGCAGAGACCACAGTGAATTTGAAATGTGGTTCATCGTCATGGTCTTTCATGTTCTAAAATACTAAAACTTTCTGTAATTATTTTTAAAATTAGAAGATAGATTATTTTATTATACATTTTTGTTTCAGAAGAAAAAAACTATTATTAGAAAGCCCATGTCATTTCCCTGGGACAATCCCAATCAACACCATTTCGAAGATTGTCTAACATGAGCTTCTTAGGCATGAAAAGATTACACAGGCAGACAGATGATGTGCAATGGTTCTCAGTTAACTAACTCTTCAATTTCACTTTTGAAAATAATTCACTTTTGGCTGTGAGCTATTCTGTGTGACAGAGCCCCTGATTGCTCACTTAGCATGCACTCTTAGCCAATTTATCCCTGAGCACTTTTCAATAATTCATAATTCCTTAAATGCACAAATCCCTTGCCTACATTTAGAAGGGTAATTTGTAACTTTAACTACATTAAAATCTCACTTTGCTTATCACAGAATAACAACTTTTAAATCACTGCTCATTATTATTCTATTGAATAATATATATATTTTTTAATTTGGAATAATCATTTTATAAACAATATTTGTTTATTTCAAATTACTGCTATATTTGTTAAAGTGCATTTCTTTCTTACAGTATTACACAGAAAGAAATGAAATCAATTTTTAACAATTACCTTTACTTAAAAGGAGTTATGTTTAGGCATGAATGAATGATATAAAAGAATTACTAATTTATTACATCAAACAGTAATTTAAAAACCATTTTTGAAACTTTTAGGGTATAATGCTAAGTGAAGCTGATACAGACTCACCTTCTCCTGTTTAGGGTGTATCCTTAGGAATAAAATATGTCTGATGAAAAAACCAAGTTTGAGATTTTACAATGCAAGTTCATAGGTCTTCTGACCCTGGGAACCCTCCAGAATTAGCTCACTATTATCTTACCCATTATTCATAAGACAATTACAAGGTACACTGAGAAATTTTTGTTTATCCCTCTACTCCTTTTCTGTGTGAAATTTTTGTAATTCTATTTAAGCTTTGTAATTGCTTTGGTTCTGCCTCATATACATGCCACTCTGATAACGCTCTCTCAGTGTCAGAATCATGCTCTCTCATTTCCTTCTTGGTAGAGAGGGGCCAATCACAGGTGCTATTTCTCTAAGAGAACAATATTACTTCAAGGAGATAATCATACGTGACCACTAACGTGTAATCTTTTGATGTAACAAAACCTACCCATGCTGAAAATAAAAATGCAGATAAGAGATGGTAAAAATATTTTCACTGGATGTAGCAAATAATGAGTGAATGACTATAACTTTAACAACAAATTAGAAAAAGGTCAAAAATGTTCACAATAGAAAACTGGGGATAAACATATGAATAAGCAATTAAAGGAAAGAAATAAATATTCAGTGAAAGGTCTGCAACTTCTTCTAGAAGTCAAAAAATTTAATATTGAATTTTAAAAAAATTACAAATTCCCATCATCTGACTGGGAAAATAAATTAACACATAAAAGGAATAATAAATCCATTATTCTTAGGGATTAAGGAGTAATAATAAACAAATTAACAATAAATAATAAATAAATAAATAAACAATAATAAATTAACAATAAATAATCATTAATTAATAATAATCATCCATTATTCCTAGGGATTAAAGGAGGAATAAAATAAATAAACACATGAAAGGAGTAATAAATCCATTATTCCTAGGGATTAAGGGGACTAAACATGTCATTTTTACTTACTGCAAGTAAATGTGTGATGTTATACACATTCTATTCATTCTTTGGACTACGACAAAATAGTTTACTCTTTTGGGAATTTATTGCATAGAAATCTAACAAGAATGTAAGAGTATAGATTGTAGCATTGTCTTAAAGGAGAGGAACAGTGCCAAACCTGAATGCCAATTATTAACAGGGGAAACACTTAATAAACTGTTTTAAAGCCAACCATAGGTTATATAATTTTTAAAGTAATGAGTCAGAGCCTTACTAGTTAAACCAAATGAATTTCTAGAATCATACTTAAGAAGCATGCATCATATTAAAGTATAAAGAAGTATGCATCATATTTTCAGATAACACTAAAATAATTTATAATAAGACTATCATGGAGAATTATGTTTTAACTGTGGATATAGGAAACGTAGGGGATGAGGGAGGTCACAAGATCAGAGGGGAGAAGAGGAATACAGGCACTAACAAATTAATTTAAAAAATAGTCCTTGTGATAGAAACATCATATATAATATAATCCCATTGTTGTAAAGTTACATATATAACTATGTATCTATCTACACTCAGGCATTAAAGATGAGTTATCAAAAAAATAATATCTATACTTATTCATGAATGGTTGGATTCTCAACGAACTATTTACTTTCTCCCTTAATTATCATTGTCTTGAACTTCTATAATGATTAACTTATATATCGCTTACATAATCAGCATAAATAACATTTCAAAGACAATAATTTTCTAATAACTCTATGTGTAAGTTGCTCATGCCTAAAGTGTTCATCAATCAGATGTACAACCATAATTATGCACATGTAGAAACAATCTCTCAAAAATCTGATGGCCAGATTCGTGTTTCTCTTTGTGGGTGTGAGTGTTGGCAAGGGCAGGGGGAAAGGGGAGGAGGGGAAGAATGTCCTCAGAATAAAGAATAAATCACTTTCATTCACCTATCTTCCCTTAAAGAACTACTGTAATTGATATACTTTCCCTATGGCCTGAGTGACGTACTTGCCTAGGCAACTTTTTGAATTGATTAAAGTCTATATACATTTTTCTTTGTACATTAATTAAAATTAAAATTGAAGAATTTGGTCATATCCCAGATAGATGATTTGGTTCATTCGCATTTGAAAGGTAACTCTCTCCCCAGCTGTAGTATAAATTCCTAAGAATAGGAAACAGATTTTAAGCTGCACCTCAGGAGAATACCTATTCAACCAAGGCAAAGATTTGTCTGGGGAGACAGTCCATCGTTCCAGAATGATCCTATGAGACCAAAGAAGTGATTAACTGGAAAAAGAATTTAAGTGAATAAAAATATCCAGGGAGCAATTGTGGTCCCTCTAATGAGGTCTTTTGGCATTTTTCTTTTTCTAAGGGTCTGAAGTCATTTTCATCAAAGTCAAGAATTGCTTTATTTCTTTGTATTTTCAATGCCTGATATTGAGCCAGGGATTTAGGAGACATTAACCCCACATATAGCAAATGAAATTATGTGTCTGAATTCATCTTTTGTTTCTGTGGGTTCTGTTGTTTTTAAATAAATGTGTGTGTTCTTGCAATTATTTTGTACACATTCAGCATTTTGCTATTCTTGAGTTTGAATCAGGACAGGTATACATACAGCAAGTGTGAAAAGGGGAATACATATTGAAATGTAAATGAAATGAATAGGCATGCCATTGTCCCCTCTTCATCAGCAGATGAGATATGTTTGTTTTGAAATATGGAAACTTCTAACATAGAGTCACTGTTACTACCTTTGGGAAATTCAAACAAACGGAAATGTTGCTCTTAAATGGAAATGTTGATAACTTGCTTTTAAATACAGTTACTTAGTTCTGAAATGTGTCTTATGAAATACCCGAGCCAACATGACTTTGGAAACAAAAGGGTGTGTTATAATTCAGCACAAACTTTGTGTTTTCTACATAATTTTGTGCAGAATGACCAAATACAATTTCCAATATCAATTTTCTTTTCCAGGGCTTTTATGAAGATGTTAAATAACACTCAGATTCGTAGACACCGTGGCAGCACTGATCCTGCCTTTGACATTCTATCATTATGATTGATTTATTCATTGCCCTCTAGTCTTTTTCTGTAGCCTGGCGAGCCCTTTTCCTCTCTTCAACAACATGTTCCAAACTAAGCCCTTTCAAATTAACTTGTGGAAATCACATTTTACAGAACACGTTTACTAAAGGTCACATACACAAAATGTTCTAGAATTTCTTCTTCTACTCATTTGGATTTCTATTGAGAAAACTCTGAGTTAGAATTGTTTCTGTATCAAACAGGCATGGCTTGTTGCACACAATTATTTTTCTAATTAGGCTGTATTTTGCTATATTTCAAAAATTAGAATGCCAGATATATAAAACGCTAATTTCCAAGCATGTCATATTATCAGAGTTTCATGAAAATCTGCCTGATATTTACTTCATTCCCTGTGTAATGATGTCCATAATATATGTAAATTTTCACAAACAGTTTAAAAAATTTACCTAACTTTTAATGGGAAAAAAATCATCCCAAACTGAGTCATATTTAATGAACTTGTCAGGGCAGTTTGAGTGCATTGTTTGCTTGATTATTTTGGATTCACTTGTTCTCTGACCCCCAGAATGATGTACCCCTAAGCCGTCCACAGGTTCTCACAGTGAAGGGAGATTGTCATTTGCTAGATGCTTTATCTGTGTAGTTTCTAAGACCTGAAGACTGAAACCTACCTCATATGTGTTTTTAACCCATAGGCTATTCATTTCTTAAGGCAGCTGAAGATCAATGTTAAATAAATACATATTATCTGGGAAAGAATGATCATGGAGAGATTTCAGAACCCTTTGATTAAATTATAATCCTTGTCATTAATGCTTAAAGTGATTTACTGGGGACTAATACTTAATTTAAAAAGCGACCCTGTTAGTGAGAAAGTAGGTATTGCTTTGAGAGTCAGGTTGCCCTTGAGAGGCATCAGGACATTGGAAATTTTAGCGAAAGCTAGACTTGGGTTAAAAAATCATTCAGGAAGACCTAGGCAGTCAGATGACAGTTGGACTACAGCCGAGATAGAACACAGGCTTCATTCGTGGTGGAAGGAAGGGTGATTGCTGTGTTATTTTCTCTAAGGTTGATCAGATCTTTTTCTACATTGAATAAAGCAAAATGAGGCCAAGAAGAACACCAAGAGAATCAGTGATATGGATGGAAAACACAACTTAATATTAGAGGAGTGTGGTCTGACTTCCAAATTTGCCATTTTTATTACTCATGATACACATACTTAACCAATCTGAACTTCATTTCGGAAGTTCAGAAAAGTGGAGATGATAAAATGTCACTCACAGTGTAAGAATGAACATTAAATTGGACTGTGTCATGAAAGACCCATGCAACAAAAGCTAATTCCTAACAAGAAATACAAATATTAATTACATTTGCCTGAATAGTCTATAGAACAAAGAAGTCATCATTCTTTTATACACTATTTGAAACAGGTTTCCTCTTGGTTAACTCAAGATATATATGAGATAAATAGATCTAAGTATATGCGTCATTTTTTTTTCTCTATTCAAATATTGGTATAGATTCACAAAGTCTATGACAGTTCAAGTTTTAAGATTTACATGTAACTTTAATCTCCTTTCCGTATCTAGTGGGAAACCCAACTAGACCCAACTTTAATCTCCTTTCCATATCTAGTGGGAAACCCCCCTTCCCTTGCTATCTGCACTTTTCCCAAGGCTGGTTTTTATTTAGCAATTCTTGCTCATGATTCATTTCCACCAATTTTTACCTCTGGTGTCCAAGCCAAGTTTTAATACATAGTCCCTTGAAAACACAATAAAAATAAGGTATGAATGTGTGTAGTACACTTGGCTGAGACCCTTAATCTGATGGCACTTTAGTCAGTTTTGCATACAAATAGGCTCTATCTTTGTTACCCAAATATTTATTACTCATGTGGTCTTATGCAAGGCTGTTAATCCTAGTTAAATCCTTGTCCTTTACTCTTCAAAATTTATTATCTATTTGTGAAGTAAAATATCTTTTTTTTAAAAAAAAAATTCTATATCCTGTTTCCTTGTTCTGAGTTTTCTCAATGTTCAAAGTCACCTTTAAAGTTCATGATTTGTGTCCTTAGTAGACTTATTCAAAAGAATCAACTTAACTCAATGCATAAAATCTCTAAAAAGTTTCTTCTAAAATATAAAGGTGAATTCAGATTTTATAATTGTAACTTCCAATCATATATTCTCTTTCCTTCTTCCTGATTTATTTTAGAGAGACTTTCTGCTCTATCATCCAGGCTGGACTGGAACACAGTGGCATGATCATAGCTCACCGCTCACTGCAGTCTTACACACCTGGGCTCCTATGATTCCCCTTGCCACAGACTCCCATGTAACTGCAACTATAGGTGTGAGCCACCAACCCTTGAAAGGCCATGAAAATAACTAGTATGATGGTAAGGAAAAAACTCAGGTTCTCTCCCCCATTACAGTAACACTGTACTACCTTGGATTGGTCAGCATGTTGTTACAAAGTAGTCTAGGCAGATACTAAGGTATCTAGAGGGTGCAGAAAATGTGCCCAGCACTTTTTTAGGTACCTCAATCCTTTCTTGCCTTGAAATAGTTGATTCAAAACAGCCCTGACTGACTGACAGCTTCTTTGGTTGTCCTGTAGTATCCTTTAGCTAATCGTAATTCCCTGCCTACTAGAAAATTGGAAAATCATTGATATAACATGGATTGTATGACAGTGTGTGAAGATGGTACAGTAAGCACCTGATTCCCTTCACTATGACCACACAAAGATACACTGTGTAGACTTGGCATTACTTACTAGGAAGAGATTTAAAGCAGCATCACAAGGTGGGCAGATGCAGATTTTGCATGCAAGAAAGCTCCTGTGGAAGAAATTCCTGTGCTGCATAGGAGCAAGTTTCCATGTAAGAAACTCTAATAGAGCTGGACTTGTCTGAGTCATCTTTGGTCTCTTGGGCTTCCTGTGATTTGGGTGCTGAGTTCCCCAAACAGATGGTTAATTATACATGTCAACATGGACTATGTCAAGAGATACCTAGGTAGCTGATAAATAATTATTTCTAGGTATTTCTATGATGGTCTTTTCAGAAGAAATTAGCATTGGAATCAGTGGATTGTTAGGTCTGCAGGAGAGTAAACAGGTGGCAGGGAATGGCTAAGGACAGAGAGTAAGAACTGAATTGTAGCTAGGAACCAAATTGTGCCTAGGACTATTCCTTGGTGGGAATGTATATAAACAGTGAGGAGTTCCTAGGGAACGTTAATGACCTTGAGCGCATTGCCATCTGATTAGCATAACATGTTTGGAGCTTTCAGGAAGAATTCTGGGAAAGACATGTGAAAAAAGAGAAAATGTTATATAACAAACCTAGTGTACAACCTGTAATCTGTTATATAACCCTTACCAGTTGATGACCCCCCAAAGTGAGAAATGACAACCAATTCTGCCAGGAGAAGGGAGAGACAAACTAGTGAGCATACAAAAGGCAGTGTGTGCTTGGAGCCTGTGGCTCACACTGCTAACGCACCAGCCACATACACCTGAGCTAGCAGGTTCAAATCCAGCCCGGGCCCGCCAAACAACAATGATGACTGCAACTAAAAAATAGCCTGGCATTGTGGCAGACACCTGTAGTCCCAGCTACTTGGGAGGTGGAGAGGGGAGAATTGCTTGATCCAAGAGTTGGAGGTTGCTGTAAGCTGTGATGCCACAGTGCTCTACCCAGGGTGACCGCTTGATGCTCTGTCTCAAAAAAAAAAGAAGAAGAAGAAGAAGAAAGGAAAGGCAGTGTGTGCTCAGACCTTGGGGTCTTTTTCTACTCATGGAGAAGGATCCATTCCTCTCTCGTTCTGGAATGTATTTTCTCTCTGTGTCACCCCACATAGCTTCCTTCTTCACTTTTAGTTTGTATAGCTTCTTTCTCTGTCCTGTAATAAACTGTGGATTGCTCTGTATCTGTAGTCACTCTGTAATTGGCTTGACTCAGAACTACAGTAAGATTATATATGCCATAAAAATAGAAAGTCTCATAATATGGGCTGATAAAAGGTATATTTATATAATTCTCCCTATTTCAAGGGCAGTATGTTGTATATTAAAAGCATTCAAATGTTTTTATTGTTATTATTTGTATTTACTTTAAAGATATGCTATCAATGCATCAGCCAATGCCACATAATGAAACATGTTAATAGTGCTCATCAAGAAAAATTGTATCTGGGTGGGCGTGGTGGCTCACACCTGTAATCCTAGCACTCTGGGAGGCCGAGGCAAGGGGATTACTTGAGCTCAGGAGTTGGAGACCAGCCTGAGAAAGAGGGAGACTCTATCTCTAAAAATAGCAGGGTGTTGTGGTGGGCACCTATAGTCCCAATTACCTGCAATGCTGAGGCAAGAGGATCTAGTTTGCTAGGTAGAAATAAAATCTAGTGAAACCATGATGAATGCTGCTTCTATACCCACAGGAAAAAAATGTTCTGTGGGAACCTAGCTTGGTTCCTAATTAGGGAACCTAATTATTGTTTTCTTGAGTGCAAGACTTCGAGGTTGCTGTGAGCTATGATGCTCTAGGCACTTTACCAAGGGTGACAAAGTGAAACTGTCTCAAATAAATGAAAAAGAAAAATTGTATCAGAATCATTGACCTCAAGTCTTTAGTTCATTTCCTATATGTGGGACAGCTTAGTTTGTTTATCAGATTGATATGAGAAAATTAAATTATACCATAGGAAATATGTCCTCCCCAAATTTAAAAGACATCAGTTCAATGTCCTGGATAAATAATAGTTTCTGGTTCTACTATATTTTGGAACATTATACAATCACTTGAAATCATCAGTGTATGTCTCACAAACTTAGTGCCAAATACATGTTTAATGATTTTTAAGTATCCATTCTTGGGCTATGTCTCCATAGGCAAAAGGTAAAAGATGAGATAATCCAGAGTGGAAGAAGAAATATCCCAGAAAATGAACTCATCATTTCTGAACAGTGGACTTTGGGCACTTGCATGGAATGTTCTCACTGTGCTCACCTATCAGACTTGCATTGCATTATGGGCAACTCCATACCCAAACAAGGGTGTGGTATATCCTTACTATTATCAGGATAACTTATCCTGATTACCTAATGTTTCTTTCACTCACTCTATTTTATTATTATTAGTGTTATTAATATTCACACTGACATCAACTGAAAGCTGCCAAAACACAGCATAGATTATGTTCAGAATTTCTGGGGAATACCCAAATAACTAACCACCAACCAACCCTCACAGTCAATTATCTCCAAATTTGTTTGCAACTTAGATTTATAAATGTAACTCTTTGTCATCATTCACATCAAACCATCCTGCTCTGAATACTCACAGCATTCTGTGATCCTTCTTTTTCTACCTTTTTAAAAATGAGTTCCATTAGTTACATCTAAATATGTGATCTTCCCTATAAAAGCAGGACCCTCAGAGATTTATTCTTTGAGGCATTGGCTAAGAGACATCTAGTCAAGATGTGGTTCAGGCTTTTTCTTAATGGAGTTTGTTATTAGCAGAGTTAAAGTTTGTTTACTCTCACCAGGAGCCATTTGCTTCTATTGGTCTACAGTGGATTTTATTATTGTTTTGCGTCTATTACTGGAAAGGCAGAATGACCACAGTAAAGTATTCTTGCATTCAACAGAGAAAATGTAAGAAAGAGAAAGAAAGAAGATGGCAAACACCTTGTGAGATGTGACAGCGGAAGCACAAGAACTTTATTAATCCCCAGAAGCAAGTGATAACTGTTTGCCAGGAGCCGAGCTCTAGTTTCCTAGGTGGAAATAAAATCTAGTGAAACCATGATGAATGCTGCTTCTATACCCACAAGCAAAAATGTTCTGTGGGAACCTGGGCTGTAATTATTGTTCTAAAATAACTATTTTCCCAAATGATACCTCTGCTGTAATCAGCTGTTCTCCCACTTCACCCCACAAAAGGCACATATTTCTATGCTTTTATTAATCTTTTACCTGTTCTTGAAATCTCATCTCTGCCCCCTCCTATGGCCGAATCTCATTCCTTCTCTAAGGCTCAGCTGCAGTCTGAACTTTACACAAGGCTTTCTCTTGTAATCATTTTCTTCTTAGGATCATCAACCTTTATTTGTTATTGTTTCCACACAATCCAATCTAATTGTATTTGTCTTTGAATTGTTCATTTCAAATAGGTTGGAGGTTTCTCCTGAGTGAGATTTCCAGCTAATTTAGAGAGTGACTTTGTCTTTACCCAACTCATGAATCAAGTCAGGGCTAAACAATACTTTAGACGAGTGTAAACCCTGCGATGAGATTCTCCCAGTTCATCCTGGAACCATAAATTGCTAGCTGGCTATGTGAAGCTGGACAATGTACTAACCCTTCTATTCCTTCTCCTGAATACAATCATGCTATAAGTTTTTGTAAGGATTATATAAGTTATTCCAGATAAACATTAAAACAATGCTTGGCATATGATTTGGGAAGTCAAAATGTTAGGTATTCTTATTAAATATTGATTTTGTCTACATTATTTTCCTTTAAATAAAGTAATCACTGCCATTGTACACACACACACACAAATATCCTTTAAATACCTGTATAAGCAACCCTGAAAACCAATAATTCATGGAAAGAGTTTATAACCTATGCATTTGTGCCTTAATTTTTGTAGCAATAAACAGTAAGAAGTTAGTATAGGAGCAGAAATCAGACAGAATGGATTCTTACATCAGCTGTGTTAGTGACCATTACCCAGAGAAGTAACCTAGCGAGAATTTCAAATATATACAGAAATAGACAGAGTGTATAACTCCCATCTGCCAAATTAAGAGTCATGTTTAACTTTCGCAGTGATAGCCTATCAAATAACACCCACGTGGAAAAACGAAGAAATGCATTAAAATTTGGAAAGCTGTATAGAATCAGAGTAAAGTATTATTTTCTTATGGAGACAATTTCTTAACATAGAACCCCCAAATATCACATAACTTCATTTGACAGAAAGACTGAGCCTTATTTGTTTCTTGGGGAAACAAGCAAAAGATGAACACATTAGTTAAGTTCCCAGGTTTAATAAAGCAAACAAGAGTAAATGAAGGCATAAAAATATGTGTAAATTTTTCTGTTCAAGTTTCATTCTTTCCAATCTTTCACATATCTTGTATCTCCAGCTACTATCTTAACCAATAAAATGTGATTAAAATTATGACGTTGAAATGCCAGATAGATCAAGACAAAAGTGTGCTCAGAAAATGTAAAACATTCTGGTATAAATGAAGAAACTACACATCTTCCTTAATATCCTTCATTATTAGGGTAATCTAAGAATGACTAGCCCTCATTCTTTCACCATTCTCACTTGAGAGATGTGTATAGACACACTAGCCTTGAAACCTGTTATGTCCAGTTCAGTCACAGGCCACCAAGGACTAATGAGTACTTGAAATGTGGCTAGTATGACCGAAGAACTAAATTTTTATTATTAATATTTACTAATTTAAATTTAAGATATACTAGATTTTAATTATTGGAACAGTTTTGAGCATCTTTGGAATGACTTGGGTATATAAATGTACCCTTGCTGTTATAAACAGCTAAGGCAAAATATTAAATTAAGGATTTTCAATGAAAATTAGCATCTGGATTAAGATGTGTTCTAAGTGAATTGTCTCATTAAAATTGCGGCATTCATTATATGTTGCAATGACAGTATTTGGGATTTGGCCTATCAAGTTAAATATTATTTGTAATAATTTCACCTGCTCCTTTCTGCCTTTTTAAATGTGGCTACTACAAAATGTAAAACTAGTTATGTGACTCACATACTATTTCCACTTGATAGTGCTTCCTTGAACAGGATGCAATTTAATCGCAAATGGAGTCTGCCTGTTTCTTCCTTCCTCCTTTTTGCTGATTTTGATTTTTTCTTTTAGAACTGAATAGTTCTTGGCTGTCCAGAGCAAATCATTTTTTTCAATAAAGACCATGTCATCATACCCAGTGGCTGGCTGAAATAGCCACATAATTTATGTAAACCAATCAAAAACAGACACATCAGTCTTACCTTTAGTTAAGAATTTATGTGTTTTAAGGATGGACATTAATTACTGTCTAGATTCAAATGAGAAAAAATGATAATATTAATAATGGGGCCCTGGTCACTTCCTTGTATGTTAGTTCCCCCTCATGGAAATGTACTGATTATATTACCCTTCCATGCTACCTGCTGTCCTAAGGATCACTTCTCAACAAGGACTGTCTTAAAGCATTACGTTTAATCAGTGACTTGAAAATCATAAAGTTTAGTGAATAGATTTCAAAGATGTGTATGTATGTGTGTGTGTATATAAAACTCTTGTCAATTTTTGGTATAGTTACATATTAGTTACTTTAATAGCAGCAAAACCCATCCTGACCTTGATCGATTTCTTCCCAAGGGAAATGTTAAGTGAAAATCCAGTATGAAAAGAAGAAGAAAAAAAAAAAAACAGATAATAAGAAGAGGCTCTACAGAAGTTACAGTCTCCACTCAGGCAGCGTCCTTCCCATCCCCTGAAAGGACCCCTTGCTCACCTCTTTGGAAATGAAGATCACATGTTATTCAGATTAAAAATTACTGTAGGTCTAGAATACAAATCTTGAAATCAGGACTTTTAGATTAAAAATCAGTGTTGGTCACAGACTTCAAATTTTCACTGTCACTTCATCAGAGGTTTTTATTGTCTGTTGTAAAGAAAAAAAAAAGTTGATTATAATGACCTCACAGAGTTTTTACAACTAGTAATTAAGATAAAATTCTTATTTTTCTGACATAGGTAAATTATTATTTTTTTTTACTTTGGTTTATATGCTTTGACCTAACCTGTCCCCCCACCTTACTTATATTGGAATCTTACAGACTGTTCCTGTACTGCCAGACTAATCTATTGAAAATGAACATTTAGCCATATCACTCTTACTACCTGTCAGATACAGAGGAGAAGAACTCAAACCTAGTACAGCAGTAACACAACCCGTGAGCTAGGCCCTTCCTCCCTTTAGCTCCTGGGCTTCTTGCTTTGCACTTTACGCCCTGTTAATACTGAACAGAACAAATGTTTCATGCCTCGGTGCTTTATCTCAAACCATTTCCTTTGCCTATAATACCCTTTGACTTTTCAAATATGTGCAACTGCTATAACATGATGTGGAATAAACTCTATCATAGTCGGAAATAATTTCCAAATAAACAAAGCAAACAAATCAAAAGACCACTCAAGGTGCTATCAGATAAGGACAATTTATTTCTAGGATGTTACAGTATCTCACAAACCTGAAGGGAAAAAGCATAACTCAATTTCATCAGAGCTTATTTCTCACTCTTTTTTCCTTTTCTCTCTGCCCACATCCTTCCTTTTTTCCCCTATGCCTTTGATTCTTTCAATTTCAAAAGGCCCATCATGGCGTCAACAACTTCTAAGTCAAGGAGACGTTTGAGGCCCAGAACCAATTAATTTTCTGTGTCTCTTTAGGTTCCAGTTCCAAGGATCCAAAAGAGAAAATCTGCTGGGACTGGCTGAGTTCTGTCATCCATCCCTTGTTTTTGGTGAGAAGGTAGGAAAATCCTCCATGTGTGGGATTTTGGTTAAGGAAAAAATTAGTAATGAATCATCTTTGAAAAATAAAGATTTAAAATACTTATTATGGATATCATTCTCTACTTATCTTGCATACGTTCACTAGGACCTTGGTAAACATGCACAGTTGATAATAGGTGGTTTATACGTATCAGCACTTTTAATTATTTTGAAAGCATTGAATTAAATAACATTTTATGTCCAGAAATGGAAAGTAACTATTAAATATGTGTTTAATCCACAAAACAATATACACAGGCAGTCAGAGCACATATTTAGGCATATGAAATTCAGTTCAGAAAGATTAAGATACTTTGTTTAGGTCCAGCTGAGAGTTAAACATCCCTGGGACCATCGTTTCTGTACTTTCTTTAAATGGGGGAAGGAGGAATACAATCTTAAATCTATGTCTATAGTAATGTTCTATAGTCAAATAGCCCTGAAGATTTGGGAAAAATAGAATAAAATAATAATATCAAAAGAGCAACTTTGTATACTGTGTTTACCACTCACCAGACAATCTTTTAAGCATTTACATATATCCATTCCTTTGATCCTCATAATAAGTCAATAGAGCAGCCTATATTGCTGTCCCCAAA
Source organism: Galagoides demidoff (assembly GCA_963574575.1). NCBI lineage: Eukaryota > Metazoa > Chordata > Mammalia > Primates > Galagidae > Galagoides > Galagoides demidoff. The sequence goes on from CAUYQV010166681.1 coordinate 23,417, forward strand.
AAGGAAACTAAATGTACTCATAGTAGATCACAGCTAGGAAATGGAACATTATCTTAAATATCCAATGAATTCATAGGCCAAATAATCTTGACTACAACACTTTATTTTTTCATTTTAACAGTGTTTAATGAAAGTTGCATATAAGATTATTTTATTCCTGCATCTTCTCAATTGTTTCTTCCTTGTACTTGCCTGCCTTTTCCTTTCCTACTTGGTAAGATTTGGCTTTTCATTCAAGGATCTTTTTGCGGTCTTTGTCCAGTTTAAGCCTAGTAATAACTACCTTGCTGGGGTTAATGCCCACATGGACAGTTGTGCCATTAGCCTTTTCCCTCTGCACCTGCTCAATGTACATGATGTATTTCTTCCTGTAAACCTGGACTACTTTACCAATCTGCTGACCTTTATTATGCCCCAGACAACCTGAACTTCATCATCCTTTCGGATGGGCATGGATTGAACATTGTGCTTCTGCCTCAGCTCTTTGGAAAGAGGGGACATAATCTTCCTGCGAATGTGGGAAGCTGCATTGAAATGTCTTTTGCAGTTCTTGCTTCGGTCTGAAGTCACAAAGGGATTGCACTTCATTTTGGCTGCTGCCTCTCCGATGATCTATAACATTTTTTAATATCTTAGGAAATACAAAGTTTTATCAATCAGTAACCCAGCCACGGAGGCAGAGAATCGAAATAATTACAGAGACTAATTACAGGGTATCTCAAAGGTCACTCATCAAGTCACTATACATAGGGGAAATGGAAAATTGTAGCTAAATGTATCTTTATTTTAAAAATGTTCATTAAGGAATTTTACAAATATTTGAAAAATATTCTCTACTTGTTGACTCCTCTTTGTAAAATTTTGTAATGAATATTTTGTAAATAAAGGTACATTTGGCTACAATTTCCCTTTTTTCCCTATGTATGCCGACTTAATGGGTGACCTTTGGGGCACCCTGTAGAATTGCCTCTTTTAAAAGTATTTTTCCCATAAAAGGGTTCTCCTGACACAAAAATCCACTGGTACAAGTGCAAGCATAATATAAAAGGTAGATTTGTCATTGGATCTTAGCCTCATGCATTAAACACTCAGATCATATAATTAACTCCCTCCCTCCTCAGAATCCATGTTCACATAGCAAGTGTTAATTACGCTATTATTCTCCTACATTGATTTCCCAGCGATGACACTGTGGTATCAAGAGAGATTAAGTGCATCCTCTCTAAAGTTCTATTTATGGTTTTGGATTAACTAATTCTCACTAATGTTACATAACAGTAATGTCGGTTGGCTAATGTGCTTCTCTTTCTATGTGTACTGTCAAATTGGACTTAATGTTCTAATGACAGGGGCTGACCATGGTGATTTATGAGAGGTAATTCACAAGAACCCTGCTTAACTCTTTGTAAGAATTTCACTGGATGCCATCATGATATTTGAGTTCTTTTCCTGATTGCTACAGCCCATCACTGAGTTTCATCCATTTTTTCTTAGAAATCTCCCCTGAATCCATTATACCATGAATATTGCAGTAAGGTCTCTGCTGTCCTGAAGTCAGACCACCTTGGTTTAGCATATGACTTTGAAATTAAAATCCTTAAAACATCGATCAACTCTTTGTATTTTGACAAAACTCCATACTCAGTATGATGCAATGCAAAATCTTATACAATCAGTATCTTTTTTTTTTTTACAATCAGTATCTCGTCGCTACTCTTAACAAAACTCATAATTCCCAGGTCACAGCTTACATCTCAGAATATGCATATATTTCTGTAAAAATAGAATGTCTTGATTTTTTTCTTAATAAACTCAGGAAATGAAAAAAAAAAAGAATTAAATACTTTATGTGATCCTACCACTCAGGCAAAGACTTCTATCTTTTGAGTGATATTCAACTTTAATCTTAATGATTCATATTTCTTCTCTGGTAACTGTATCTTTAGGTCTTTTGCCCATTTTATTTTGAGCTATAAATTTGTGATCAATTTCTAAAATCACCTTATATATTATTAAATTTATGTGTTATAATTTTCCAATACATTAGTCATTATTCTACCAATATGATATTCTGGTTTTTTTTTAAATTTCAAAATAGTAAAGGAGTACAAATGTTTTTGTTATGTAGATACTTTATATAATCCTTAAGTCAAGGCTTTAAGTGTGTCCATTAGCAGAATAGTGTTCATTGTACCTGATAGGTAAATGTTAACCCTCTCCTCACTTTTATCCTCTCCCCTTCTTGGTTTCCAATGTCCTTTACATCTCTTTGTGACTGTGTGTACCTATTGTTTTGCTTCCAATTACTGGAGAATACATGTAGAATTTGTTATTTCATTCTTGTGCTACTTCACATAGTATAACAGTCTCCAATTCCATCCTAGTTGCTGCAAAATACATTATTGCATTTCTTTTTGTGACTGAGTAAATACTCCATGGTGTGTATATATATATATATATACTACATTATCTTCATCCACTTATGTACTTAAGTCGATTCTGTATCTTTGCAATTGTAAATTGTGTTGCAATAAACATCGAGTGCAGGTATCTTTTTTTAAAAAAAGCATTATGGGATTACAGATATTTTCAATTATATGGATCAGTTTATCAATGCTTGAGTCATGGTTGTAAGTGTACCCATCACCCAGATAGTGTTTATTGTACCCATTAAGTAGGTTTTTGCCCTTTCTCTCCTCTCTCTACCCCACTTGATTTCTGTTGAGTTTTACTTCCCTCTATGCACATGTGTGCTCATTGATTAGTTCCAATTTAATCGTGAGTACATGTGTACTTTTTCCCATTCTTTAGTTACTTCACATAGGATAGTTGTCTCCAATTCCATCAGAATTGTTGCAAAGGGCATTAGGCCATCCTCCTTCATGGCTAAATAGTATTCGATGGTGTGCATATACCACATTTTGTTAATCCACTCATGGTTTGATGGGAATTTGGGTTAACTCTACATCATTGCAATTGGGAATTGTGCTACAAGAAACATTTCTAGTGCAAGTGCCTTTTGATAAAATTATTTCTTTTCCTTTGGATAAATGCCCAGTAGTAGCATTGTTGAATTGAATGGTGAGTCTACTCTTAGTTCTTTGAGGTATCTCTGTACTGTTTTCTGTAAAGGTTGTACTAGTTTGCAATCCTTCCAACAGTGTACAAGTCTTCCCTTCCTTCTACATCCATCCCAGCAGCTGCTAATTCTCACTGGAGTCATGTAATACCTCATTGTGACTTTGACTTGCATTTCCTTGAGGATTACAGATACAAGCATTTCTTCATGTTTTTGTTGGCCATATGGCTATCTTCTTTGAAAGACTTCTGTTTATTCTTTTGTCCACTTTTTGTAAAAGTATAGCATGTAAATATTTTCTCCCATTCTGTAGGTTGTCTAATTTGCTCTGTTGGTTTTTTCCTTTGCTGTGGAAAAGCTGTCTAATTTAATCAAGATGTGTTTGTTTATTTTGGTTGTGCTTTAATTGACATTGGGGCCTTAATCATAAATTCATTGCCTAGGCCAGGAGTTCTCAAACTACTATCCATGGGCCACATGCATCTGCCTAGGACGTTGTACGGCCTGCTGGGTGTTCTTGCCGCCGTTGCCTGTCCTGCTTAGCAGCCAACTCATCCTGGGGCCCGCAGTATGGCCCTCCAATGGTCTGAGAGACAGTGAACTCGCCCCTTGTTTAAAAAGTTTGAGGACCCCTGGCTTCGGCCAATGTCTAGGAGAGCTATTCTATGTGTTCTTCTAGAATTTATATGGTTTTATGCCTTATGTTTTAGTCTTTTATTCATCTTGAATTAATTTTTGTATATAGCAAGAGATAAGGATCTTGGCTTATTTTTCTACATGTGACTGTCCAATTTTTCCAGCACCATTTATGGAATATCTTTTCCTTCTCCCAGTATCTTTTTGTCTACTTTGTCAATGATCAATTGATTACAAGTGAATGGCTTCTTTTGTTGCAATAAAGGCATATACAATTTAATCCAAGAGCATGGGATCTGGAGGCAAAATTCCCAAGTTCTGTACATGGTGTCTTCATTTAGTAATTGAATGTCCTTAACTATTATACTCCAGTGTTCTCAATTACAAAATAGGAATATTAATATTGACTTGTGGAGAAATTAAATGAGTTAATACATGTTAAATAATTAGAACACCTGCTATACTGTAAAGATTCAGTTGATTTCATTGTTACCATAAAATAATTTACCATGATAATAATTACAGTGATGATAATTAAAGATGATGGTGATAATGGTATGGATGAGGATGATGGTGATGATACTTTAAGTTTCATTACCTTTATTTTTTAACTATAATTTATCTTCTTTAAAAATGTCTGAAGATGATAGATTTTTTTCTTCAATAGGAGGTTTCAACTCTTTGAAGGCAGGGGCTGTCATTCTTATGCCACTGAAAATGCCTAAAATAATATCTTCCACAGAGTAGATAACTGATAACAGTAATTAAGAGAAAATGTTTATTAAAGTCTTATGCACCAGCTATTATTCTTAACGTTTTTAACCTATTAGGCTATTTAGTCATCAAAACATTCCAAGGAAATAAGTATAATCATTTCGCAGTTTTAACAATTAATAAATTAAGGCACAAAATCTTTAAGTAAGTGGCCTAAATGTAATAACTATGAGTAGCATGGCAGTAGAGTCTAAACCACAGTGATACCATCTCTTAGTAGTAAATACTTAAGAAATATTGAGAAATGCTTGCACATTCTATTGGTATGGAGAACGATTATATTAAACTATAGAGTTAATACATATACACAAGTATATATTGTTTAATATTTTAAAATTTCCAACATGCTAAATAGATTATCTTTCTGCTCTTCAAGGTGTAGAAGAAAAGTAAAGTGATTCAATTCTATAGAAGAGTTTTTGCTTCTGTCAAAGGAAGAGAGTTCTAAACCTTTTAAAAGAAAATAAAAAAGATCATAGCTAATCAAGCAATCTGCTGATTAATTATAAGACATTAGAGATCCAAACATAGAAAAATCAATTTAGTTTTATGTTTTGTTTTTCCCTCTCTGTCTAAAGGGACACAATTGACCCTGCCAAGAACATATCTTGCCTGTAATCTTAACTTTTACTATTCCACCTGACAGATATTGCAGAGATGAGTGCTGTAAATGCTTCCTTGCAAAGAAAGAAAAACTAATTGCCCCATCAATTTACATGGTGACATTTTCATAACAAATACTATTTTGAAGATTTTGCTGCCTGAAGTGTCCAGAATGTCCTGTTTCTGTCCTCAGTGTTCCTAAATCCTACTCATCCTGTCATAGCTCCTCAATCTTCCGTGAAGCCTTTCAAGATGACGGCTAACTTTAGACCACATCTCTGGGCAAACCTGTAACATTTCTTTGCTGAAGTATTTATCTTTTACTCAGAGTTGAAATAAAGTTTTATGGCTCATTATTAAGGTGGAATTTATCATATAATTAAACAATTAGTAATTTGTCAAATACTTAGTCACCAAATTTGAATTGTTTTCTCAGCTAGATTCTCCATTTCTTCAGGGAAATTCTTACTCATGTAAACCAGTTTCTGAGAACAACAAACTGCAAAGAAAAAATGTGCATGTGAGAGACAGTAATAGTCTCAGGATTAAGTCATGACCAGGTTTATTACAGCAATAACAATTCAGCCTCAGTCTCTTCTGAAGCTGTGCCATGTCAGGTGTGGGATGAGCTATCCCTCACTTCTAGTCAGTGGTATCTGCTCCCTGTCCTTGTTTCTGTCCTCGGGCCACCAGGCCCTTTACTCTCCATTGTGGTCAGCCTTTATCACCATCATGGGAGATGCTGTGCTGATGAAGTTTTCCACACACACCTGAAAACCTGGTGATATGTCCCACATGCAGATCTTTGCAGATGGGGAATGTAGCCATGAGAGGAGGGCAGCAAGGGAAGGAACTCAGGTTGGAAGAGTATTTTTTCTTCTCCCAGGCATTGATGGAGCACTGTTTCTTTTTCCCTGGAGAAAGGGAAAAATACACACTCATTGTTATCCTTTCCTGGCATGGATGGTACTTCTGTAAAGTTTGTGTCACGTTGTAAGCATCTCTCCTCTGAATCTTACCCCTCGTTCTGTGTGTTCATCAAGGTGTCTCCCTTGTGATCCATCTGAGCTTGGTTCTTGTTTAACACAGCACAAATTCATTAATTATAAACCTTGAAATGATAAGAAAACATATGGTTTAAATTGACTGATTGCCAATTTCTTAAAATAAATAACAGATACAACTTCTTTTATCAGTAGTGACTTTCAAAGCAATGGGAGCAATGATACAGTGTCAGGTCTTGGCCTAAAGCTCCAGATATTTCTAAAATACTAGGCTCGGCACCTGTGGCTCAATCGGCTAAGGTGCCAGCCACGTACACCTAAGGTGGCGGGTTCGAATCCCCAGCCCGGCCCGCCAAACAACAATGATGGCTGCAACCAAAAAATGGCCAGGCGTTGTGGCGGGTGCCTGTGGTCCCAGCTACTTGGGAGGC